>JAQZBX010039194.1:0-23123 GCA_029593785.1 Cabassous unicinctus
TTTTTTTTTCTTTCAATCTATTTATGTGGTGTATTACATTGATTTTGTTATGTTGAACCATCTTTACATACCTGGAATGAAACCCACTTGTTCATGGTGTATAATTCATTTGATGTGTTGTTGAATGAAATTAGCAAGTATTTTGTTGAGGGTATTAGCATATAGGTTTATTAGAGAGATTGGTCTGTAATCTTCCTTTCTTGTAACATCTTTATTTGGTTTTGGTATTAGGGTAATGTTGGCATCACTGAATGAGTTGGCAATGTTCTTTATAATTCTATTTTTTACTGCAAGATTACTGTTAGTTCTTTCTGGAATGTTTGGTGGAATTCACCTGTGAAAACGGCTGGTTTTGGGCTCTTCTTAGGTGGGAGGTTTTTGATGACTAAACCTTGTGATTGGACTGCTGAGATCATCAATTTCGTCTGTCATCAATATAGGCTGCTTGTGTGTTTCTAAGAATTTCTCCATTTCCTCTAAATTATCATTTTTTTGGCATATAATTTTTCAAATTATCGTCTTATGATACTCTATTTTTGTGGGGTCAGTGGTGATTTCCCCTTGTTCATTTCTCATTTTGTGTATGTGCATCTTCTATCTTTTTTTATATTTTAGTCTGGCTAAGGGTTTGTCAAATTTATTGATCTTCTCAAAGAGCCAGCTTTTGGTTTTGTTTATTGTTATTTTTTTTTTTACTGCTTTCTTATTTTCTATTACATTTAGTTCTGCTCTAATCATTGGGATTTCCTTTTTTCTACTTCCTTTGGGGTTAGTTTGTTGTTGTTTCTCCAATTCCTCCATGTGTGCAGTTAGGTCTTCAATTTCAGCACTTTTTTTTCTTCTTTGATATATGCATTTATTGCTATGAATTTCCCTCTCACTATAGCTTTTGCTTCATCCCAAAGGTTTTGATATGCTGTGTTGTCATTTTCAATTGTTTCAAGGTAGTTACTGATTTCTTTTGAGATTTCCTCCTTGAACCACTGTTTGTCTGAGAGTCTGTTGTTTAACTTCCATATTTTTGTGTCCAATCTGGTTCTCTGGCCCTTACTGATTTCCAATTTCATTCCATTGTGGTCAGAGGAATTACTTTCTATAATCTTTCTGAATTCACTGAGATTTTTTTCTGTAGCCTAGCATGTAGTCTATCTTGTAGTATGATCCATGTGAACCTGAGAAAAATGAATATCCTGCTGTATTTGAGTGTAGTGTTTTGTATATGTCTATTAGATCCAGATCCTCTAATGTATTAATCAAAGTCTTTGTTTCTTTATTGATTCTTTGTCAAGATGTTCTGTCTGATAGTGATAACGGTGTATTGAAGTTCCCCACTGTAATTGTAGAGGCATCTATTTCTACACTTAGTTTTTCCAGTGTTTGGCTCTTGTATTTTGAGGAGCACCTGTTAGGTGCATAAATGTTTATGACTGTTCTTTTTTTTTGAAATATTATGCCTTTCAATAGTATATAGTGTCCGTCCTTGTCTCTTGCAATAGTTTTGCATTTAAAGTCTATTTTGTTCAATATTAGTATAGCTACTCATGACCTTTTTTGGTTATTGTTTGCTTGTAAGATTCTTTTCCAGCCATTCACTTTCAGCATCCTTGAATACCTGGGTCTGAGGTGAGTTTCTTGTAGACAACTTATAGATGTGTCATATTTTCTTATCCATTCTGCCAGTCTGTGTTGCTTTACTGTTGAGTTTAATCGATTAAAATTCAGTGTTATCAGTGTCAAGAAATTACTTACATTAGCCATATTTTCTTTGGGTTTATGTATGTCATACGATGTTTTTATTTCTCTTTTTGTCTTTTTAGTTGTTTTTACACTCTCCTACATCTCTCTTTTTCCTGATTTTTCCTTTCAATCTGTAGAACTTGCTTTAGTATTTCTTGAAGGGCAGGTTTCTTATTGGCATACTCTCTTAATTTGTGTTTATCTGTAAATATTTTTAACTCTCCATCATTTTTGAATGAATTTGCTGGGTAAGGAATTCTTGGCTGGAAGTCTTTTCTTTTAGTACCTTAACTATGTCATACCACTGCCTTCTTGCCTCCATGGTTTCAGAAGAGAAATCAACATTTAATCTTATTGAGCTTCATTGTTTGTGATGGTTCTTTTTTCTCTTGCTGCTTTCAGTATTTTTTCATTGTCTTGAGCACTGGACAGTTTGATGAGTATATGTCTTAGAGTAGGACTGTTGGGATTATACTTTTTGGTGGTGTGCTGTGCTTCCTGGACTTTTACATCCATCTCCCTCAAAGGGTTTGGAGGCTTTCAGCCATTATTTCCTCCAGCACACCTTCTGTCCCCTTTCCCTTGTCTTTTCCTTCTGAGATGCCTATAATATGTATGTTTGTGTGTTTTGTGTTTTCATTCAAATCCCTAGGCCCCTGCTGGATTTTTTCTGTTTTTTTATCTATCTGTTTTACTTTCTGTTTGATTTCAGATGTACTGTCTTCCACATAAGTAATTGTTTTCTCCACCTGTTCAAATCTGTTGTTATGTGCTTCCAGCGTCTTTTTTATTTCTTGGATTGTGTCAATCATCACCATCACTTCCTTTATCTTTTAATGTATGCTTACAATTTCTTCAGTATGTTCTCCCAATGTCTTCTTAATATCCTTAATCTCTTCCTTTACTTCATTAAGTTGGTCCCTGAAATCTGTTTGAACAGCTTTGATTAGTTGTTTAATCTTCTGCACCTCTTCCTGATTTTTAGTTTGTTCATTTGACTATGCCATGTTTTCCTGTTTCTTAGTATAGTTTGCAATTTTTTGTTTTCCTCTGGTCATCTTTTTACCTTGATGAGTTATTCTGCTGATCAGCTTCTCTCTTTTCTCACGGGTTTTATTTAATTGCTGTTTTTCTGTGTATGTTAAATTTTCTCTTTGATACTTTGTTCTTGCTCTATTTCACTGCTGTTATCTTTGTTCCCTTGGAGGAAAATATTACAGCCAGAGAAGGTGAAAGAGGTAAGAAAAGTAAAAGGATAATAGTAATAATAGTAGTGATTGTTAGAAGAAGAGCCATTTAAGACTTTGGAAATTGAATATTTAACTCATGTAAGCAGTGTAGAGTAATAGGAATAAAAAAGTGGGGTACCAACAATGAAATGGGAAATGAAATAGAGAAAAATATGTATACTGAAATAAAAGGCCAGTATGATGAGAAGGGAAAGAAAGAGAAATGAAAAGACAAAAGAAAGGAAACAGGATAGATTAGGTAGAAATAAAAACCAGAAAAATTGAGGACTAGACAAAGAGAGGTGGAATGTAAGAACAACAGAAAGCAGAAGATAGAATGATGAGGAAGTGAAAAGAGATAGCATCGGTATACAAAATCAGTATACACAGAAAAGGGGAAATCAAGGAAAACAGAATAACCAAGAATCAAGCCAGCAGCACCTTGAGAAATTAAACCATTTGTCCAGCTCCTTGTAGATTGATACCCTGAATCTTCCTACTCTGTGGGTTCCCAAAACAGCTCACTCAGACAGGATCTTGCCCTCACTTAGCAGTATTTTGTGAGAGGGATCTGCCTATGTTCCTTTGAAAGAAAAAAAATTAGGACCAGAGAATAAGAAAGAGATAGGAAGACAAGAAGAATAACAGTAATGGTAATAGTAAAAGGTAGGGAAGCAAATGTACAAGACCTAGGAAATTAAAAATTAACACAAGTAAAAAGCACAGAGAAATAAGAGTAGGAGAGTGGAATTGAGACAATGAAACAAGAAACAGAATAGAGCAAAAATATATACAATAAATTAAAATGCTGGAATGGTTAGAAGAGGGGAAAAAAAAACAGAAGACAGAGAAAAAAATAAAAAAGAGAAAGTATGCAGAGAAAAAGGGAGCGAGGGAGAAATACAAACAAGAAAATTTGGAGACCAAATAAAAGAGGTAGAATGAAAGAACAACAATGGAAAACAAAAGATATAAAGATGAAGGAGTAAAAAGAAATAGCATAGCTAGAATAGATCAGTAACCAAAAGAATAAAAGAAAGAAAAAAAGAAAAAATAAACAAGAAGAGAAAGAAAGGGAGGGAATACAAAAGAAGCAAGAAACAAGACAGCAGCAACTTACTTTTAAAAAAGGAGACAGAAGAAAAATAAATAAACATGGAAAAACAGCCTTCTTTCTTAGAACCTTAAGGATCTTCTCAGGCTGCTGGTGTTCCTCAATCACTCACCCTGCAGCCTGCCCTCTGCAGGTTTTGAACTTGATTTTAGTGAATAAAGTAAGGGAAATAAAAGAAAATGAATCTTTCTTTTAAAAAAATATGAATCCAAGAAAATCTAATACAAAGAAAATATCTATATGTTCCCTGTCTTAAAGTTTCAGCTGGATGCCTGATAACTTGGTGGATCTCTTCTCAAAGAGTAGCCAGGAATCAAATCAGTGACCTCATATATGCTAGGAAAGAATTCTTATTGAGCTATGGATGCCTTGGGTTGATTAACCTTTCAGAAGGCTATCCACCCCTTTTCCCTCAGGAAGGTTATATCCCCTGCAGTTAGCTGGAGTGGTGCTGATCGCTGCTTGTCTCTGTCTCCTCACTGATGTAATTCCTCTCTTTACCTATGTGTCTTGGCATGACACCTGTGACAATCGCCCTCCCCTCTCCCTGTTGATTCAGGGTCCCTTCCAATATTCAAGGGGCTCCTAGCTGACTAAATTCATTCTCCACTCTCCCAGATCCCTCTTCCTTGCAGGGAATCTGCCATCACACTCTTGTTTGGATAAGGGGGCTAGGGCCTCCACCTAGTCTGTCCACCCTGAGGGCCAGGTATGTGTGTCCCTTCCAGCCACCAAGGTAAGCAACCCCTGATTATTCTTGGCTCCCCTTTCTGTCCAGTACCCTCCTAAATGACTCAGAGCACCTTCCCAAGGAGGTAGAAGTCTGCTCTACTCTCAGTTAGATACAATTTGCCAGGAGTTTTCCCTTGCTTAATATCTCAGAGGTGGGGGAGGGGAGCCCTTCCCAGCAGCCAGGAGGTTTAATAAGTCACAATTACTTGTTTTGGCTTCTCCGTGTCTCTGACCCTCACTCTTCTGGGAGTTGGTAAGCAGTGTCCCAGTTTGCTTTGCCCCAAAGCAGGTCCCCACAGCAGCCTCTGACTTTTTCTTTGTTGTTTTAGTGAGAGCTAAGAATTATATGTCTAACCCATTGACCATGTTCCCACAATCTTGGTATTGAGTTAAAATATCTTTCTTCTTAGCAAACCAGAGTAGAGAGGCAGAGTAGAGAACTAGAGTTCACAGTTAGAAATGCCAGTAATACAAGACTGAAGTCAACAAATATTGGTATGTACTGTGAAAAATCTTGATTTTTATGAAAAATAAAAAAAAAAAGCAAATAAGGCACATTAGAGATTAGAGTACATAAGGGTAGTTTGGCTTATATGCCTGACAAGGTATGGCTGGAGAGGCAGAGAATCTTCAGAGAGGAAAAACTCTTAGTCCTTAATTGTATGAATTAATCTGACACTCATCTTTCTCTTATACAAAAGATGGTGCCTTGGCATTCATTCTGAATGTGATCTAGAAAAGAAGCAACTCACAACATTATATATGATGGCATGTTCTTCTCTCAATAGTCAGATGCTATCATGTTTGACATAGGTTCCCATTTAGTAAACCATGACTGAATAAGTAATTGGACTCTCTTGTAATCCTTTGACTTCTGAGATAATTTTGATACTCCATAACTTTTTCATGGCACTTTTCACATCTGCATTCCTTAGTGTGTAGATGAGTGGGTTAAGAAAAGGTGTTCCAATGGTATAAAATACTGCGACCATCTTGTCCATGGGGAAAGTGGTTGCAAGATGTGTATAAATGAATATACATAGACCATAGAATAAGAATACAATGGTGATATAGGAGGTGCAAGTTAAGAGGCCTCTTTTCTTCCCTTCTCCACTGTGGTTTCTCAGAGAATGCAAAATGACAATGTATGAGATCATCAAAATCATGAAACTGCTTGTGCAAATGGTCCCACTATTGGACACCAGCAGTAAATTGATCACATAAGTGTCCATACAGGCAAGTTTCAACAAGGGCTATAAATCACAGCAATAATGATCAATCAAATTGGGTCTACAGAAAGGCAATCTCAAGGCCAGGATGATCTGAGCTATAGAATGTATGAAATACCTTATCAAGTCAAGAATAATCAAGCTGGTGCAGATATTACAGCTCATGATGGTTGGGTAGCAAAAGGGCTTGCAGATGGCCACATATTGATTAACAGCCATGAGGATGAGGACTAAGATCTCCATGCAGCCAAATATGTGTAATGTAAAGTCTTGTGTCATTCCCTCATTGTAGGATATGATATTATTTGAAGAGAGAGCATCTGCAATTAGTTGACGGGCTGTGGAAGTTGAAAAGCAAACACCAGCAAAGGACAAATAAAATAGGCAGAAGTACATGGGGCTTTCAAGTGTATGGCTGAGCTTAATGGTCACAATAATTCCCCACCACTGTTCCAACACAGAAAATTAAGAAGATTAAAAACACCATTTTCTGCCTGAAAGGATCCTGTGTCAATCCTAAAATTCGGTTACATTGCTGTTTTGCTGCATTACTTCAGTCAATTTGGGGAAAGCATTAGGTTAGAAATAGTTCACCTGAAAGGAGAAAAGAAATAAATCTATAAAAAAACTCATTTGGAGTGTGAGTATGTGATTGACCATGGAACTTCACTTTAATAATTGGTAATCACTTACCTTTCCATGTATTGATTTTTCATGAATGAAGTATTATTCATAATACTTATTAAACCTATAGACTTGATTGCATAGGAGAGTGCAATAGAAAAATAATGAAAAAGTAAATGATTCTTCAGATGTAAATAAATGTTAAATTTGTGGATTTGGCACAAGTAGGCTATTGCCTGATCTGAGTGTCTTTTTATAGTTTCAGCAGGGAACTATCAATATTAGGGGTTGTGTGATACAAAAGTAGCAAAAAGCTATGTATAATTTCCTTCAATGAGTTTTTCATTTCTTAGATCTGTTAATTCAGTCATAAAAGACACTTCTGGTACTATTCTGAACATCCAGTCAATGATTGTCTAAATATTTGAGAGCATCTTCCTTAATAAATCCAACATGCATACACACACACACACACACACACACACACACAGATAGGCAGACAAGAAACATAAGGTTTTAGCTTACCGAGTTGTTGGGTAATAGAGAAATATAATGCAATAAACAACAAGCCAAGAAGCCTGCTGGCTGTTGCTTTGGCTAAGTTTAAGTGTATTTCCTTTCACTTTTCCTCTCAAATAATTTTAATCATTTCTAGTTCTAAATCCAACCTCTCGTTGAATTTTTGTAATTTTTAATCTTACCATGTTGCCCACAGTTAAATTCTTCCCCTTATTCATTATTTTTCTGGCTCTTTCAACATGTTTTCCCAAGATACAAAGAGACACTGAGACTATCTATATTTAAGAAAAAGGAGATGGAGGACATTTGCCTAAAATCAAATCATTCTTTCAAATTTTGGTTTACAGCTTAAAAAACAAGGATTTAGAAAATGAGCCCAGGAAGCTCAAAGTCAAAGCTGAAATTTTCAATAGAATTTTTGTCATCTGTATTCTTGAGTATTCCATATATTGTCTTCCAGGAAGAGAAGACAAAGAAAAATTGAACTAATATTTATTTAACTGTATTTCATTACACAGGGCACATTGTTTTATGCACATTACTACACTTATTCCTCTAAATAATATCATAGGCAGAAGTAAATAAAATGTTTAACTGGTAAAATAATTTCACACCACATATGATACATGAAAGTATACTTTCTTTAAATACACATAGATTTCACTAATCAGCTTTTAAAATGGCAACACAAATGAATATGGGCAAATAATCAATTTTAAAAAAGACTCTTCTCTTTATCAAAAAATTATATATAGGAAAAGATACTAAATTTCATTCATTGTTAAATATAGTTTCTAATTAGGTGTACTTTCCATCTATTATATTAGTAAAATGATGTTTTGATGAATGTATGTTAACATGTAGTGCTGGCAAAGGTGTGGAAAACTATCAGTCTCATGTATTTTTCATATGAGTTCAAGTGGGCACAGACTACTAGGAGATGGTGGTTTTCAACATATATAATATCAAAACCACACATAGTCATAAGCCTAATGATTCAATTTCATACATATACACTTATTCTCACTCACAAAACCCTTTCCATTGTTCTTAAAGATGTAAAACAACTTAAATGTCCATCAGAATGGGAGTAAATAAATCAGGGATGATACTTTTATGCAATCATTGATTGAAAAGCCGATATATAGACAATGGTCTCTAAAATATATGATAAAGTGCAAAAAGTCAAAGACTGAATTATGCACTTCAAATGGTAAAATTTTCATTAATAGCAGAATACTATATATTATACACACACTATATAGTCCATAAAAGGATTGTATTTTATGTAAATGGATTTTATTTTGAAGAGAACAGTGTAATAGCTGTAGTCTTTGGGGAGGGAAACTGCTTTCTAAGAATCAGAAATAGGGAAAGACCTACATTTTAAGATATGGCCTTTGTTAATATTTGAAAATATATTATAATCACATCCCACATTGATAAATAAAGATTTTTAAAATATTATCTTAGGAGTAGAACTGGTTCCATGTTTACATTGGCATATCACTGAGACCTCAAATCTCTCTTCTGAACTAGGCAGGAGGAACAACATTCTTAGGGCAAGATTAATATCCAGGAACTTGAGTAAGATGGTGAATCAGTCAGAGAGGAAGTTCTGGAAATCAATGCTCTTTACATTAAATACCACTGCACTGTCATTAACTTATGGGTTCTCTTGGCTTCTGGGAAGTTATCCAATTATATTTTTTGTCAAAATTCTTCAGCACAAAGAATTGAAAACATTGTTTGTTGTTTCTATCAACTAAATATTTATAGAGAAAAAGATAGATACATATGATAGACAGGTAAGATAGATAAAAAGATAGACATGTACACATATATATATAATTCGTATAATTTTTATGCAATAGGATGTCATGCCATAAGAATGACATGTTTTAGAATGGAAGCAATATAAAGACTTGGATTTCTATTTGTTCACTGTTAAATTTCAGCATCTAGAATAAAAGTAGGTGCTAAATTAATCTTTGTGAAATGAATGGAAGGATTCAAGAGGATTTCCCATAGGTACAATTCCGTAGT
Source organism: Cabassous unicinctus (assembly GCA_029593785.1). Classification (NCBI taxonomy): domain Eukaryota; kingdom Metazoa; phylum Chordata; class Mammalia; order Cingulata; family Chlamyphoridae; genus Cabassous; species Cabassous unicinctus. The sequence goes on from JAQZBX010039194.1 coordinate 9,231, forward strand.
GTCTTACACTATTTTATACTTACCTTCCATTGAGGAGATGGGAAATCTGCAAACTACTATATCAAAGAAAAAATCATCACCTCCATGAAGTATTTGCTGGAACATCCAAACATAACATTTCTCTTAGCTTGTCCCTCTCACTACTAAGTAACAATAGCCCTTACCTTGTAGCAGCCATTCCCATGAAGAACTGATGAGTACACGTTTTATTTTGAACTTCTAAGTTTAGATTGTAAATAACTCCTATAAAAGTCCATACACTATCTTTCTGCAGTGCCTTATATGTATTAGAAACTTACCATGGACATGAAGAGATTGACTTTCTCTGAGTATTAATAAATTCAAGTAAGTTATTCCACAATAAAAAAATCTTACCAGCTTTTATGAAAATATTAGGACGTACTCTTTCCCACTTTTTATCCTTAGGTAATTTGGAAACAACTTACTCAGACAAGAAGAAAAAGTGTTTCTAAAATGCTGTCTGATTATTCTGGATAAAGGATCTCTTTGATCTCACAGAGGCATAAGTTTCTCACCTGCCTAATAGAATGCAAACTAAGATGTTTCCAGGTTCATCCCACACTTTCTGAACTCCAGCATCACACAAAATTTTAACTGGAGAATGAATTTTTTGTCCTCTCTTGAAGAGTACTTAACATGAATGATGCAAAATACCAGAGTCTGGGGAAGGTCATTTTCTGACGTGTCCCTTTCCTACCAATTAAGAAACATAAGCCAGATATGAGAAAGAGCTTAATTTGTCTTTTTAGGTTATGGAAATATGTGGCCTATTTCTGCAATTGAGGTGTTAATTAGGACCTAAATAACACTCCTTGACTAGAATAAAAATACATGGTCATCCAGTACCCAGATCTCGGTTTCTAATATCATTGTCCAATAAAACAAAGTAGGACTTCTGGGAGATTTGCTTAATTCTAAGGCTATGACAAGGAATGTAAATGATTGACTAGAGCATATTTTAGTGTCAGAAATAAGGAAGAAATAAAAATTAAATGTGGAAAAATTACCCACAAAAAACAAAACAATAAAAACACACATGCACATACAATGTAGAGGGTTATCAATGGGACACAGGAGACAATAGAGCTCTCAGTGGACAAAGCTGGAAAAATGAGAGAGAGGAAATAAATAGCACAGTATTGGAATATTATCCAAAGTATAAAACAAGTATCCATTGTTCATACTGCTATAAATGAGTGATTGAATTAAAAGAGATGGGAGAATAGACAAATTTCCCATATATAACAGTTCCAAATGATTTATATAGATTCTATACTTGATGGGAGGTAGATCATAATGCTCCACTTTTTAGTGTGGGATATACATATTGGCATCCTTCCAAAAAGTACATTATGGAAAGGGGAAGGGGGAAGAGTAACTATAGTAGAGAAACCTGGAAAACACTACCTCAGCCAAATCATCAAGGTTTACATCAACAGTGCTGAGTCACATTGTCAGCACACACCCTGGATATGATGTAATGATATGGAGCATTCCCTTTGTGGTCTTCCTCCCCAAAACCCATAACACCTATAGGTTTGAGTAGAAGGGACTGATGGACCATGTGCAGGGATGACTTATTTGAGTCCAACTCTGTCACTCTCAGGAACACAGATGCCAATGAAGAGCCCACTAATTAGGCATCAATCTCTGAGGCTGTCCCCACTTGTATAGGATCTGGGTGTCACCAGAGTCCTCAGGGGTCCCTCAGTTTGGGGTGATATCCACTTTGGTGTTCTATGAGATCCTACATGGGAATCCCTATAATTTCTGAGTAATATGTAGGTAATCTAAGCACCTTTAAAAAAAAATATATATATATATATATATAACAAATACCATTCATGTAAACAAATGCACATATATGCATATGTATTTATATATCATTTTACAAATATTGGTATGTATTGTGAAAACTTTGATTTTACCCACAATAAAAAAAATAAAAAAATTAAAAAAAAAACCCATAACACCAATACAATCATGACAAAAATATCAAACAAACTCCAACTGATGGATAATGTCCCAAAGGTCTGAGCAGTCTTCCTCAGTACTGTCAATGTCATGAAAAATAAGGAAAGTCTGAGAAACTGTCACTGTTTGGAGGTGCTTAAGGAAACACTATGCCTAAGTGTAATGTGGTATCCTGGATGAGATTATAGAATAGAATAAAGATGTTAGGTCAAACCTAAGGAAATATCAGTAAATTATGGAATTTATTTAATTTAGTTGTGCCAAATATACCATATTAATTTAAGATGATATTAGCGTAATCTGAGAGTGGAGTATATGAGAATATTTGTACTGTTTGTGCAACTTTCCTGCAAATCTAATATTATTTTAAAAACATTTTTATTTAGAAATTATGAACATGAAAATATATGTGTAATTAAATAAGTTTATCAACTACATAATGAATACCAATCAAGCAAAATATCATTCTCTAAATGTTGGCATGCACATCCTTTTATAAGACATAGTTTGTAGAGAAGAAAACATTCCCTCTAATTTTTGTCTTTAATTTTAGTCACATAAACAAAGCAAAGGAGGAAGGTAACTAGCATCTTTGGTGTGCATTCTATGTGACAGTTACCATAATAGAAATTTTACATGCTAACACTTAAATCTACTCCACAATGCTTTCAATCATTATTATTTCATTTAATATCTAAGTAAAATGAGGCTCAGAGATACTAAGAAACTTTTTTTCATCAAATAACTAGAGAGCAGCAATGGTGTAATTGAACTCAAATATGTGTAAGGCAAAAGTCTCTGTTTTTATGCTATCATTTATATATTTATTTTAACAAATTATTTTTACACTAGTTTTAGGTTTAAAGAAAAATTATGCTAAAAGTAAAGAGAGTTCCTATATACCCCCCATCCACAGTTTCTCCTAATTTTATCATTTTGCAGTAGTATGGTACGTTTGTACATACATTTCACACCAATGCACAATGTCACTCATCCATTCTTAGAGTGTCACAAGAATAATTTCACTGGCCTGAAAATTTCCTGTGCTCTGTCTGGTCACTGCCACTCCCCCCATTTAATTTTATATAATGTGATTTGTAAGTATTATGTACATATTATCTACAGGATTTTGGATTAACATTTTTTAAAATATTTCAACAAGTAGTGCTAGATGCCTTTATGTTCAATTCTGTAAAATTACTCTCTGCCTTCCAGTAAGCTAGGGTTGAGTTAGGACCTACAAGAAATGATATCTGAGTTTAGTCTTGAAAGTTTAGTAACAGGTAACAAGATAAAGAAAGATGAAGAGACATTCCACAGAGAGGGAACTGCAAGAATGCCCTCACCATCTCAGCTTCCTTATCAATGCTCTCCCAATTAATGGATTCAAGGACATCTCATAATAGCTCTTTGAATCACTGCTTCTTAAACCATGGTCTGTGCCCTATCTATTCCAGTGGACGTTGGTCTTTGAGTCAAATATTTGTTTCTTTTTTCTGTCTCCCTGTTCTTTATGATATGATTTTTTTCTTTTAAAAACAATTTATTGAAGTATATCATTCATATATGAACATACATAAACAATAAGTGTTTAGTAAAAATTGTGAACTTACAAAACAAACATACATAACATTGTACAGGGCTTCCATACATCATCCCACCACAAATATTTTGCATTTTTGTGAAATATTTGTTAACAAATTAGGAAAGAGCATCATCAAAGTGTTACTACTAATTGTAGTCCGTATCTTACTCTCCTGTATTTTTAAAAATGATTTATTTATTTATTTACTTTTATCCAGTTTTATACGCCCCCCCCATTTTTGCTGTTTTTGTGTCCATTCTCTGGGAAACTCTCTGTGTCCATTTCCTGCCCTCTTCTCATCCTTCTTCTCCTGTCTTCACTCGGATTCGATCCTGGGAACCTCTGATGTGGGAGAGAAGTGTCCTACCATCTGTGTCACCTTAGTTCCTGGTTTTTTGGCACGTCTCATCTTGGATCTCCTTTGTGTCACTCTCCTATTATGTCATCATCTTGTTGCATGGCTCACGGGGTCTGGCGGTGCACCAGCGCACAGGGCCTGGTGGGCTCACACACTTGTTGGGACTGGTGGTGCACCTGCGCACACAGCCTGGCAGCACACATGTTCATAGGGTCTGGAGGTGCACCCACACATAGTGCTTGGGGGCTCACCCACTCATGGGGCCTGGTGGCACACCCACACACGGGGCCTGATGGTGCACCCACTAACGGGGACTGATGGCGCACCCACACATGGGGACTGGTGGCCCACATGCCTTCTATATTTTTCTTTTTTTCTTTTTACCGAGAAGTCCCGGAGATCGAACACAAGTCCCTCCATATGGAAGACGGACGCCCAACCATTTGAGCCACATCCATCTCCCTTAAGGTTGACCAAAGATACCTAGAGTTATAGTCATTTCCCTTACAGGATGGTCATATAATAAATCAGGCTTGGTTTATCACCAGGATTCTAAAAACCAGACCTAGGGAGAAAAACTAGGTCTGGGGACACATGCATGGTTTCTAATATAGCAAATGTTTAGCCTACCCTGATTATCACAAAATCAGGACAGCGAGAATTTTCGCATTATCATATGATTTGATTTGAATTTTTTCTCTCTTCCTTGGGACACAGGGAACAATTCCGCTTGGCCTTTAAAGTCTACAGTGAGGAGCCAGCTCTTTCCTTATACAAATACTAGAATTGATTTTGCCTTTACTCTACATCAGTAGAGGCCAGCTCTATATTTTCCTTTGGTCAGTCCTGTGCCCAATTCCCAGAACCAATAGTTTTCTGGTAATGTCCCTCCTTCCATTTTAATTTAGTCTTTGAATGCTCTTATTTTGTTTATCAATCTGTTAATTTTATTGATCTTTTCAAAGAACCAATTTTTGCTTTCAGTGAGTGTATCATTTTTTAATTTTTCTATTTCATTTATCTCCAATCTATTCTATTCACTTTATGTTTATTTTGTTCTTCTTTTTCTAGATCCTCAAGATGTGACATTAGTTCTCTGATGTGAGACCTTTTTTCTTTATTAGCATAAACATTTCAAGCTACAAATTTCTCTGTTGGTGCTGCTTTTGCTGTATCCCATAAGTTTGTTTATGTTGTACTTTTCTTTTAATTCCTGTCAAGATATTTCCTAAATTCCCTCATGATTTCTTCTTTGGCCCATTTGTTAAGTGTCTTGTTTAATTTTCTCATATTTGTGAGTTTCAAATTTTCATTATGTTATTGATTTCTAGTGTCATTCCATTGTGGTCAGAGAAGATACATTTTAAGATTTCAATATTTTTAAATTTGTTGAGACTTAGGTTGTGACCTAACAGATTGTCTATCCTAGAGAATGATCTCTGTGTACTAGGGAAGAATGTGTATTCTGCTGTTTTGCTGTGAAGTGCTCTATATATGTCTTCTGGTTTTAGTAAGTTTATCATATCATCCAAGTCTTCTAATTTCTTTGAGCTCTTTGTCTCAATTGAACCATACAATCATTATTGAAAGTGGTTGTATTGAAGTCTTTTATTATTTATGTAAAACCATCTATTTGTCCCATTAAATCTGTTAATATTAGTAGCATATATTCACAAGTTCTGTTGTTAGGTGTATATTTTGGTTTCTTAGCTCCTGAAATAAATATTTGGACAATGGGTTGGCTTAACAAGAGGAATTAATTAGTTCAGTTTATGAAGCTATAAAGCTTACTTTCTCCTAGCAGCAGTTTCTTCTGGCTGGTTGGAAATCTTTGGGGTTTCTTGGCTTTTATGTCACATGACAATGCACATAATTGTATTTTCTCATTTTCTCTTCTAGGATCTGCTGACTGTCAGATTCTGGTGGTTCTCCATGGTTTCTTCCTCCCTTTCCAATTTCCTTTGCAGATACTTTGTCATATTGAATTAAGGCTCGCCTCATTCAGTTTTGACACATCTTAACCAATAATATTTTCAAACATTCTATTTACAAATGACTTCACACCCCAGGATGAGAGGTTGGTACCTAAATATACTTTTTTTGTGGGGTATATTTCAATCCCCAACTGTGTATATGGATTTATAAGTGGTATATCATCTTGTTGAGTTGAACATATTATCAGTATATAGTGTCCTCTTTGCCTGTGGATACTTTTTTAAAAATAAGATTTTATTGAAGTATATCATTCATGCATGAACATACAAAAATAATAAATGTATAGTAAAAGTTATGAACTTACGAAACCAATATGCATATCATCATATAGGGTTCCCATATACCACTCGTCCACCAACCCCTTGAATTATTGGGAAACATTTTTTACAAACTATGATAAAGTATTGTTTGAGAAAAGGCAGTGCTCACTGGGACAGAGAGACTGATGATTGTAGGCAGGAAGTTTATTGACAAGCTCTCCCAATGGAGGGATCTGAAGAATAGATGACTTCAGTCCACCCCTGGAAGGGGGAATATGAATTTATATAGTACCTTCCTAGGCAGGGAAATGATAGTCGGTGGGAGGGGGTTGAGGGTCTTATTGAGGTGCAGGGCCCAATAGGAAGCCTCAGAGGCAAAAATTTTCCCTTGTATGGCTAGAGGGTAGTGAGTTAGGGAGTTATGTTTTCTTGGAATGTTGGAGAAGCAGGTGGTGCTTTGATCTGGAGGGAGTGAAGGTCTCTATCCCATTCTACTTCCCTCTCCACATGGTTTCTTTGTTCAACTTTTGGGGGAAGTGCCATGCTTATAGGCATGTAGACCATGGGGGACTTGTCTTTCCTTAATGCATGTCAGGAGGAACTGAGTAACAGCTTGTTAATTACTGCAAACCTAGTAAGGGGGAACCTCTAACATTCCTAACTCTTTGTTTATATATATTTTGGGGGACCTGGGTATTGGGGTATATGATACTGGGCAGGATGGGAGGGTGAGGGGACTCAAGGTGTTGGCTCAATCTGGCTACTTTCTGCTGTCAAGGGGCAGAGAAAAGTTCACTTCCATCCTGTCCAGTGGGCTGTGGTTTCAGGTCCCACAGGGGTTGATATTGTTGCTCATGCAGCATAAAGATGGTGTTTACATATTCCTGAGTTATTGACTGTATGATTCAGTGTATGAATTGGATGAGAAGCTGTAAGAGACAAGGACCAAAAAGAAGCAGCACCAATACTAGCAGTAATGGTGTTAAAGTGGGTAAAAGGATTGATTTTAAGGGTGAAGAAAAATAAGAGAGGAATGAGGATAGCCATGACTGATTCTCCTAGTTATTATCTCAGGCTCTTTGAATGATTTCTATGTTTTCTTTCAAAATTTAAAGACTTTCTATTGAGCATATGAGTGGCTTGGTAATTAAAGGAAAAGAAGGGATGCCATTAACTCCCACAATAGGAAGTAGGTGAAGGTTCTGAATTTCCTAGGAGAACTGAATATATGGTCCCCATGTCAATTAAGAATGAGATCAGCTTAACTCCAACCTTGATGATAACCCTTGATTTGGACTTGCTGATGGAGATGTAGGGCTGTTCTGAACTTGGGATCTGTCAGTCATCTTTTTTCAGTCCAAGAAGGTCTAGAAAGGAAGATCTCAGCTCTACATCTGTAGGGTGTGCTGGAGAAACTTTCCTAGAAACAGGGTTTTCAATACAGTCTGACTTCAAAAAGACCTTTGCAACCACACACTAGGCAAGGTCCTGGTGGGGGCCTTGGATTGGGGCAGGAATGTGCCCAATGCCCTTTCTTCCCACTTTTTTGAAACTGGGTCTCAGTGGTGGCCAAAGGGAAGAAGAGGGATTGCGTTTTCAAGACTCGACCCTGAGGGCAGCAGTAAGGAGGGAGGCTTTAGTCTGATGCCATTTATGTTTTTCTAATTTGGCTTCCTCTTGTCTATTGTTAAAGATCTTGAAGGCTGCCTTAATTAGATCTTTTTGAGGGTTTTGAGGGTCATTCTCTAACTTCTGTAGTTTCTTTTTATTATCAGGATAAGATTGAGTGATGAAGTGAGTGTGTAAGTACAGTTGACCAGAATCTAAGTCAGGATCTAAATCAGTATATTTAAGGAGAGATTTAATTAATCTATTCATGAAGGCAGCTGGATTTTTATCAGGTTTCTGTGAGATCTCTTTAATTTTATCATAATTAACTGCTTTAAGGGGAGCTTTCTTCATAACTTCTATTTTGCAGTTTAAGATATGGACCATGTGACCAAGGTTGGTGGAACCCGGTTGGTATTCCCAGGGAGGGTTAGTTGTTGGAACTGCAGTGGGGCCTGCTGGGTGCCTATTGAGATCTTGGGTATACATGGAATCTGTGAAAGAAGTTGTGGCAGCCCATAAGGGTTATTTCCCTCTGGAGTTGTGGAAGAGGTAATGATAAGATATGTGTCCTGGTAAATGAGGTCATTTGAGTGAGTGAGGTGTTGAAATTCTTTAATGTATGTGGCAGGGTTTTCAGAGAAAGGTTATAACCTGTCCTCTCTCTGGCTTAAACCTGAGAGTGAGAAAGGAATGTGTGCTCTGACTATTCCTTCAGTTTCTGCTACTTCCCAGAGGGCTAAGAGAGGAGCTGACATCTGTGTGGAGTTAGGAACCTGTGTGCTGATGGAAGTGGAAGGCTGTGGAATAGAAGGAGGGAGAGGTAGTCCCTGCAAGTGAGTATGAGGAGGGGAGAAGGGAGGGGTAGAAGGCAACAGTGAAAGAGGGGGGAGGAAAAAGAGGTGGAGGGTGAATCCAGAGATAACACCAGAGTATTATATGGAGGAAGTACAGGTGGGGCATGATCTGAGGGATAAAAGTTGGAGTGTTTAGAAATTTTGGAGGTGGAAGTGATGAGGAGGAAGGTTTCTGAGGAGGTTTCTGGTGTAAAAGAAGAATTTGATAGGAAGAATAGGATTGGTAGAGGGAAGGGTGATTGCAAAGATAAAAGAAGGCCTGAATATAAGGGATCTCTGACCACCTGCAACTACACTGAATAAAGATCTCTAAGTCTTAGAGAACTTGGAAATCAAAATTGCCATTTTCCAGCCATTGACTTTCATTGTCCAATTTGTATTGCAGCCAAACAGAGGTCAAATAGAAAATGAGATTTTTTAGGTCTGATGTCTCCTTTTGGGTATTGAGTTTTAAGATTATGAAGGAGACAGCCTAGAGGTGTGGTTTTTTTTTTGGGGGGGGGACAAAATTGAATTCCCCATTTTAGTTGGCATGGGTGAGACTAAGGATCTCTAAGACAGGGGAAGTTCTGAATGAGGCGGGCATCCCCAAGTGAGTCAGAAATCTCCAAGGAAACCCTGCTTGGAGCCAGATGTCTCCAGAGCCAAGGGGTTTCTTCCCACAAGGATGTAAGCCTTCCACCCACTGTGGCCCTTGGAGATTGTGAGGATCACTGACCTAGCACTAAGATTTTCAGTGGGTTGTCCTGAACAATGGAAAAAGGAGAGAGAAACCAGGACACTCCGGTGGTGAAATCCTTAACTCATCTAGCCAAGATTCGATGTCTGGTTTTGGATGGGCATTCAGCCATGGCAGAGGGGAAATTGCTTACTAATCAGTTTCAGCATGTCCCCAGTCCCAAGTTTTTGGCACCAAATGTTGGAGAAAAGGTGGCACTCATTGGGATGCAGAGACTGATGATTGCAGGCAGGAATTTTATTGAGAAGCTCTCCCAATGGAGGGGGTCTAAAAAATAGATTTCAGGGGCAGATGTGGCTCAAATGGTTGGGCGTCCGTCTCCCATATGGAGGGACCTGGGTTCGATCCCTGGGACCTCCCGGTAAAAAAAAAAAAAAAAGAATAGACTTCAGCCCACCCCTGGAAGGGGGAATATGAATTTATACAGTAGCTTCCTAGGGATGGAAATGATGGTTGGTGGAAGGGGGTTGAGGGTCCGAGTGAGGTGCAGCGACCAATAGGAAGCCCTAGAGGGAAAAATTTTCCCTTGTATTGCTAGAGGGTAGTGAATTAGGGAGTTATGTTTTCTTGGAATGCTGAAGGAGCAGGTGGTGCTTTGATCTGGAGGGGATGAAGGTCTTTATCTCACTTTACTCCCATCTCCACATGGTTTCTTTGTTCAACCTTTGGGGGAATTGCCATGCTTTTAGACACATAAGCTATGGGAGTCGGGGGGGGAGCTTGTCTTTCCTCAATGCATATCAGGGAGAACTAAGTCACAGCCTGTTAATTATTGCAAACTTAATGAAGGGGAACCTCTAACAAATTTCATCAAAATATTACTACCAACTAGAGCCTGTATCTTATATTTGGTCTATTTTTCACCAGCTGACCTGATTATTAACACCTTGTATTATTAATTACATATGTGTTTTCATTCATGGGAGAATATTCTCATATTTGTCCTGTTAACCACAGTCCATCATCCACCACCAAGTCCCTGTGTTATACAGTCCCATGCTTTCTACAATTCCTTCAAAGTGTACATTCAGTGGCTCTCATTGCCATCACAATATTGTGCTGTCATTACCTGTCAATTTTAGAACATTTTTACCACTCCAAAAGGAAAAAACCCATAACCCCTTATACTCCCTGTTGTTGTCCCTTAGAATTGATACATCTTCTTGCTATTGCTGTAAAATACTATAATATTGCTGTTAACTCTGGTCCATGAGTTACATTAGTAGTAATATTCCTGTGTATCAACATATTCTTAACACTTTGTAAAAGAAGACCATTGACCAAATCTTCTTCCACCACCTAAATCACTGTTATACATTCCCTAGATTATTCTTTAGTTTCCTTTCCATTGACATTTATATCCAGAGACTACCCCTTTAGCCACAATCTCATTTATAAATCAGCTGTGTTAGTTATACTCACTATAATGTGTTACTATCAATTCTGTTCATTTCTACACTTACACATTTAACTTTATGAAAAATGCTATGTACATTATGCATCAGCTCCCATTCTCAAACCACATTCTATTTCCAGTAACCTATACTCTAGAGATTACCTCCATCAGTTTACTCATCATAATTAGTTCATATTAGTGAGATCATACAATATTTGTCCTTTTGTGTCTAGCTTATTTCATTCAACATAATGTCTTCAAGATTCATCCATGTTGTCATATGCATTCTGATTTCATTTCTTTTTACATAGCATTCCATTTTATGTATTTACCCAATTTTATTTTCCCATTCATCAGTTGATGGACACTTGGTTTAGTTCAATATTTTTATTTTTTGTGAATAATGTTGCTATGAATATCGGTGTGCAAATGTCACTTCACAACCCAGTTTTCAGTTCTTTTGTGTATATTCCTAGTAACAGGATTCTTAGATCATATAGCAGCTCTCTATTCAGCTTCTTGGGGTACTGCCAAAATGCCTCCACAGAGTCTGTACCATTCTACATTCCCACCAACAATGAAGGTTGCTCCTATTTCTCCACATCATTTCAAGCACTTGTAGTTTTCTGTTTTTTGAATAATGGAAATTCTCTAAGGTGTGAAATTGTATCTCATTGCAGTTTTGATCTGAATTTCCCAAATAACTAGTGATGTTGAACATTTTTTCATGTGCTTTTTACCCATTTGTATTTTCCCTTTGGGGAAATGTCTTTTCAAGTTTTTTGCCCATTTTTGAAATTGGGCTGCTTGTCTTTTTATAGTTGAGTTGTATGATTTCTTTATATAAAATGTATATCAAACCCTTATTGGATATGTGGTTTCCAAATATTTTCTCTCATTGAGTAAGCTGCCTTTTTACTTTTTGACAAATACTTTTGAAAGAAAAAAAGTGTTTAATTTTGAGGTGGTCCCATTTATCTATTTTTTATTTCATTGTTCATGCTTTGGATATAAGGTTTAAGAAACTACCACCTACCACAAGAACTTGAAGAAGGTTTCCCTACATTTTCTTCTAGGGGTTTTTATGATTGTAGCTTTTATATTTAGGTTCTTGATACATTTTGAATTAATTTTTATATAAGGTGGGAGATAAGGATCCTCTTTCTTACTTTTGGATATGAATATCCAGTTCTCCAAGCACCATTTGTTGAGTAGTCTGTTCTGGCTCAGTTGGGTGGGCTTCAAAACCTTGTCAAAAATCACTTCACTGTGGAAGTGGATATAGCTCAAGTGGTTGAATGCCTGGTTCCCATGTATGAGGTCCCTGTTTCAATCTCCAGCCCCAGTACCTAAAAAAAAAAAATCTTTTCACTGTAAATATGAGGGTCTATTTCTGAGTTCTGAATTTCATTCCATTGGTCAATATGTCTATCTTTATACCAGTACCATGCTGATTTACCACTATAGCTAAGTAATATGCTTTAAAGTCAGAAAGTGAGAGTCCTCCAACTTCATTCTTTTTTTTAAAGACATTTTTTGGCTATTCTGGATCATTTACCCTTCCAAACCAATCTGATAGTAGACTTTTTCTTTTCTGCAAAAATGTTGGCATTTTTATTGGGATTCTGTTGAAGCTGTAAATAATTTATTTTAGAATTGATATCTTAACAATGTTTAGTCACCCAATCCATTAACATGGAATGACTTTCTATTTATTTAGGTTTTCTTTGGTTTCTTTTTTCAATATTTTGTAGTTTTCTGAATACAGGTCCTTTATGTACTTGACTAAATTTATTCCTAAATATTTGAGTCTTTTAGTAGCTATTATAATTGGAATTTTTTTTACTTCCTCCTGAGATTGGGCATCAATAATGTATTGAAATGCTACCAATTTTAGCATATTAATCTTATATCCTGCCACTTTGCAGAACTTATATATTAGTTCTAGTAGCTTTGTTGTGGATTTTCAGGATTTCCTAGACATAGGATCATATCAGCACATATTGAAAGTTTTAAATCTTCCTTTCTTGTTTGGGTGTTTTTTATTTCATTATCTAGCCTAAATGCTCTATCTAGAACCTTAGCAGAAAATTGAATAAAAGTGGAGAAAGTGGGCATCCATGTTTTGTTCTGGATCTCAGTGGGAAAGTTTTCAGTCTATCACAGTTGAGTACAATGCAACCTATGCATTTTTCATACATGCACTTTACAATGTTAATAAAGTTTCCTTCTATTCCTATTTTTGAGTGTTTTTACCAAGAAAGGATGCTATATTTTGTCAAATGCTTTTTCTGCATCAATTGAGAGGATCATATGATTTTCCTTTTTCAATTTATTAATGTGGTTTATTATACTAATTGATTTTCTCTTGTTGAAAAACCCTAGCATAACTGGGATAAAATTGACTTTATCCTGGTATATAATTTTTGTAATGTGCTTTTGGATTCTGTTTGCAAGTATTTTGTTGAGGAATTTTGCACTTATGTTTATTAGAAAAAATTAATTTTTTATTAATTTAATTTTCTTTTTTTGTGGTATCTTTATCTGGTTTTGGTATTAGGGTGATGTTAGCTCCAAATAATGAGTTTGGTAGTATTCCTTCCTGTTCAAATTTTTTGAGAATTTGATCAAGATTGGTGTTAGATCATCTTTGAATGATTGGTAGGATTCACCCTGAAGCCATCTTGTCCTGAACTTTTCATCTTTGGGAGGTTTTGATGACTCTTTAATCTCTTATGATTGGTTTTTTGAGGTCTTCTATTTCTTCTAGAGTCAGTGTATGTTGTTCATGTGTTTCTAGGAATTTGTCCATTTCACCTACAATTTCAAGTTTTTTGGTGTAATGTTCATAGTGTCTGTATTAGTCAGTGTTCTCCACGAAACAGAATCACCAGGAGATATCTGTCAATAATATGAGATTTTATGAGTCTCTCATGTGACCATGGGGATGCACAAGTCCAGGTTCTGCACGCAGGCTGCAAACCAGGGCCTTCGAAGAAAGTCCAATGAAGGTCCTTGATGAGTTTCTAGAAGATATCGTCTGTCCAAAGACGAGCTGGGAAATTCTCTCTGAATGTTGAAATCACTACCCCATTTAAGG
>JAQZBX010039195.1:0-23114 GCA_029593785.1 Cabassous unicinctus
AAAAAAAAAAAAGATGAATATAGAGTAGACAGCAAGCACAAACAATGAGGGGTGAGGGGTGGGGGGAGAAATAAATAAATAAATAATCTTATATAAAAAAAAGAAAAGCCCAGGACGAGATGGTTTCATGAGTGAATTCTACCAATCATTCAAAGAACTAACAACAATCCTGCTTAAAATCTTCCAAAAATATAAGTGACGAGAACATTACCTAACTAATTCTATGATGCCAACATCACCTTAATATCAAAGCCACAAAAAGACACCACAAGAAAACTACAAATCAATCTCTCTAATGAACTTAGATGCAAAAATCCTTAACAAAATACTTGCTAATTGTATTCAACAACATAACAGAAGAATTATATACCATGATCAAGTAGGTTTTATCCCAGGTATGCAAGGATGGTTCAACATAAGAAAATCAATGTAATGCATTGCATTAACCGATCGAAAGGAAAAAAAAGTGTATGATCATCTCTACTGACGCAGAAAAAGTATTTGACAAGATACAGCATCCTTTCTTGATAAAAACACTGGTGAAAGGCTAAAGGCTTTCCCTCTAAGATCTGGAACAAGACAAGGATGCCCACTCTTATTTAACATTGTATTAGAAGTATTTGTTCAAGCACTTAGGCAAGAAAAATAAAAGTATTCAAATTGGAAAGGAAGAAGTACAACTTTCCCTATTTGCAGATGACATGATCATATACATAGAAAGCCCTGAAAAATCTCCAACAAAGCTTCTAGAACTGATAAACAAATTCAATAAAGTGGCAGGATATAAGATCAACACACAAATTAGTGTATTTCTGTACACTAATAATGAGCAACCTGAGGAGGAAATCAAGAAAAAAATTCCTTTACAATAGCAACTGAAAGACTCAAATATCTAAGAATAAAATTAACTAAGGATGTAAAAGACTTGTACACAGAAAACTACATGACATTGTTAAAAGAAATCAAAGACAACCCCTAAATAAATAGAAGAATATTCCATGTTCATGGATTGGATGAGTAAATATTATTAAGATATCTATCCTACCCAAACTGATTTACAAATTTAACACAATACCAATAAAATTTACAAGAGCATTTCTACTGAACTGGAAAAGCCAATTATGAAATTTATTTGAAAGGGCAAGGGGTCCTGAATAGCCAAAAACATTGAAAAAGAAAAATGAAATGGAAAGAATCATGCTACCTGACTTTAAGCAGACTACAAAGCTACAACAGTCAAAACTGCATGATATTGCACAAGGGTAGACAAACTGACCAATGGACCTGAATTGAGAGTTCTGATACAGACCTGCGCACATGCTGTACTCAACAAGGCCCACCAGCCCACACATCTGGGACAGAACAGCCTCTTCAACAAACGGTGCTGGGAGAACTGGACATCCACATCCACAAGAATGAGAGAAGATCACCATCTCATGCCCTATACAAAAATTAACTCAAGATGGATCAAACAACTAAATCTAAGAGCCATGACCATAAAGCTCCTAGAAGATAATGTAGGAAAGATCTTGCAGTAGGATCACCCAAAGTGTGAGTGTAGCAGTTTGGTATTATCGATAAATTCCAAAAATAGATATTGGATTATGTTTGTGAACTGGTCTGTTCCTCTGGGCGTATTAGAGTATACTGGATTCAGAGGTTTCACTTTTACTTGATTAAATAATGAAAAAGGCTTTGATTGGGCCATGTCAGTAGGGTGTTGAATCCCTGCCCCCTTGGAGGGTGGGGACTCAAGGAGAAAACTACACAGCAGAGGAGTTAGTGGGAGTTTCAATGCTGGAGCCCTGAGAAGTAAATACACAGGGAAGCAGATACATAAGAAAGAGAGAGAAGGCTCCATTAGACACGGCCAAGGCCCCGGGAAGAGAGACGAGCTGTTCACCTGATAGTTTACAGCTGGGCTTGTGGAGAGAGCAGAGCCGCTGAGCCCAGAGAAAAATGAGCCCTGGGAGAGAGATGAGACTTATCTCAGCCTACAGCTGATATTAGAAGAAGCTGGGACCACAGAGCCTTAAGAGGAAGAGGAGGAGGAAGCCTGAACCCGTGCAGATGTCGGCAGCCATCTTGCCCCAACACGTGGCAACAGACTTTGGTGAGGGAAGTAAGTTATGCTTTATGGCCTGGTAACTGTAAGCCTCTACCCCAAATAAATTCCCTTTATAAAAGCCAACAGGTTTTTGGTATTTTGCATCAGCACCCCTTGGGCTGACTAATACAGCGAGCAATGAAAAAATAGATAAATGGGACCTCCTCAAGCAAAAAACTTTTGTGCTTCAAAGTAGTTTGTCAAGAAAGTGAAAAGGCAGCCTACTCAATGGGAGAAAATATTTGGGATCCACTTATCCGATAAGTATCTAATATCCAGGATAGATAAAGAAACCCTACATCTCAAAAATAAGAAGAAAACCTGTTTTAAAAATGGGCAAGAGATTTGAATAGACATTCTTCCAAAGAGGAAATACAAATGGCTGAAAAGTACATGAAAAGATGCTTAACATCACTAGCTATTAGGGAAATACAAATCAAAACTACAGTGAAATATCTTCTTACACCTATTACACTGGCTCTATTGAAAAAAACAACAACAGAAAACTACAGGTGTTGGAGAGGATGCAGAGGAATGGGAACACTCACTCACTGCTGGTGGGAATGTAGAATTGTACAGCCATTGTGGAGGACGATTTGACAGTTCCTCAGGAAGTTCACTATAGAATTGCCATATGATCCAGCAATCCCACTACTAGGTATGTACCCAGAAGAATTGAAAGCAGGGCCATGAACCGAAATATGCACACCGACGTTCATAGTGGCATTATTCACTATTGCCAAAAAATGGAAGTAACTCAAGGGTCCATTAACACATAAGCAAAATGTGATATGCACATACAATGGAATATTACTTGGCTGTAAGAAGGAGTGAAGTATTGACACATGGGACAACATGGATGAATCTTGAAGACCTAATGTTAAGTGAAGTAAGCCAGCCACTGAAGGACAAATACTGCATGAACTCACTGTTATGACCTAAAGATATTGAGCAGACTCACAGAGATAGAGTCTGGAAGACAGGTTACCAGGAGACAGAAGGGAGCAGAGAGCGATGAGCCGATGCTCAATCTGGGCAGAACCCATCATAAGGTGGAAGGGGGTGGTTTGGCAGTGGATGGGGTGATGGTGCTGCAGGGATGTGAGTGGGGTCGATGGTGCTGGAGTGTGAGGGTGAGCTGGGTGGGGGGTTAGGTTGGGCTGTCCGTGGGCCTGGGGGGAGGGCTGGAGGAAGGACCAGGCGCACCCTGGGGAGGTGGAGGTCTGTGGTTGAAAGCACACTTGTGGGGATGTTCTTTTGGTAACTATGGCAGGGGAGGGTCACTGGGGCACGGTGTGGTGGTGAGGGGATGTGTGGGAAAGGGATCCTCTGGGGCATGCTGCTATGGAGTATGAATGTGCTCATCCTGTCAGAGTGGTCACCAGAGGTTGAGGGGAGGGGAGGGAATAACAGGTGGAACACGGGGCACTTTTAGGGCACTGGGATTAAGTGTAGACTACTATGCAAACTATAGACCTTGGTGAGTAGCAGTGCTTCAACATTTGTTCATCACTGCAACAAAGGTACCACACAGTTGTAAGATGTTATTAATAGGGGAAGATGCGGGGCAGTGGGGTGTATATGGGAATCCCTTATACTTGCAATGTAACTTTTCTGTAATCTAAAACTTCCTTAAAAATAAAGGTTATTATATTAAAACAAATCCATTGCTGGGATTAGCCACTCTCTTAGGGAAGTAGGTACCTGCATTAATTGAATTGCACTGGCCCTTGCTTGGCATACAATTATATAACAGAGATCCACTGTGCCCCTTTTCTGTACTCAAATAATACCCATGCATACTTATGGGGGAACAAAAAAGATGCAACTGGCAAACACTGAGGGACATCACCAGAAAGGGCTGATTGTGACCCTCTGAGCACGACGTTGGGATGAGAAGTAAGCAGACATTAGCCCTTCTACAGGAATATTCCTGTATATCCTATTGTCACCATCTTTCCCCCCTTGGCAAAAAGAAGCTGGTGTCCTAGAGCTGAGTCTGGGCTCAGTAGGTCAGCATATGTTGACGTGAAATGCGCCATCAATCAGAGCTCATCTTTCACTGGCCAGTGAGTCCTAGCAAGAATACCTGGATTACACGTCTCTCTCCAAGTAGCTTAAAGCTATTAGGCCCATAACTCGACCTTGACTCTGCAGAGGCTTAGGAAGAAGCAAAGACAGCCTCCACCGCTGGCAGAACAGATTTTGGGAGAGAAAGCAGTGATGAGGTAGCTGTGAGGTTCTGAGGGACAGGAGCTGGGTGGGGAGTGGGCTGCAGAGCCGGAAAGAGCTAGATGGGGCAGTACTAGAAAGGTGGGCCCCTGGGACTGCTCTTCCACCTCTGCTTTAGATGCCACCTGGTGAACAGACCTGACTCTACTCTCAAAAAAACCTGGCAGTTAACAGAGCACAAAGAGATTTCCTCAATACAAGGAAGAACACACATCTCAACAGCCTACTTAATGGTAAAACACGGGAAGAATTCCCATTAAGATAAGAAAGAAGTCAAAGATGCCTGATAGAATGACTTACAGCTGCTGTTAAAAGACAAGGGCGACGGGGGCAATTCACCCTGACAAGCAAATTAAACTACAAGGATACCACTTATTGAACAGGCTATCAGAAAAGCGTGTGTGTCTGTGTGTTTAAGTTCAGTGTTCCTGGGAATGCAGGGAAAAAGCCCTCGCACGTACCGCCAAGGGAGATTAACTGGGATAACCTTTCCAGGAAGTAATTTGGCAACATAGATCAAAAGCCACAAAATCATCCATTTTCCTCAACTCTGGAGGCCGACTTGTGGTGATTTATCCTTGGCAAACGGACGAGTGTATAGAAAGGCAAACAAAGGGGTGCTGATTAGAGTTATTTATAATAGTAAAAAAAAAAAAAAAATCCAGAGTAACGTTCATTTCCTGAATGCCCGTTTTGAGATACTGGTGAGTAAGGGTGCATCAACGCGGTGGGATATTACATAACCACTAAAAACGGTGGCGGACAAGGACGTCTGCTGACGTGAGGTGGTGCACGGTGAGGAATGCAGGCCACAGGCCGTGCGTGGGGGAACCCCCACTTGTGGAAGTCAAAAGCACGCAGGCATAGACACGGCTGGGTACGCATCCCAAACGTGAGTGGTCATGTTTCCTAAGCGATACTTTGAGAGGGACTTTCGTTTTCTTCAATATGCTCATTTCTAGTTTCTTGTCAATGAACATGTCTCACTGCGCAATTCTTAAGTTTTCAAAATGTTTAGACATTAAAAGCCTAACTCGACACAATGATACAATCCAATGGCTGGCTAACACTATCTACTCTACAGAGTCTCTATATCAAGACAGGTTAGCATCGAGCAAGATGCACCGGACATGCTGTTGTGGAGCTGTAGTTAGCATCACATCTTCACATTTTTATCAAGGTCTGCTGAAAAAATCAGCCGTGGATAGAACACCTGCCTTTCTCCTCCCTCATCCCCAACCCCAAGAATAAAATTAATTCTGTTGTCAGTCTACCTTACATATATTACCAATTTTAAAAATTACCATTTTATTTAAATGTAGAAAAAAGTTTCTCTAGCCTTACGCCCTGGCACGTGTTCCTACTTGGCAGTAAAAACAAAGCGCTGAATTGCACTGACCTTGTTTTTGTTCTCGGCTGCTCAGAGATGAATCCTGAGCATTTTATTCTAGATTTCCCTATAGATGCACTCTCTTCCTTTCTCTTTACTATGTGGCTCCTGTGTTTTTACTTCCACTTAAAATTTTACTTCATTTATGGCTTGTATTGTAATTCTTTGTAGAATTAATGAGACCCACGATCGACTGCTAGGGAGGGGAAGAGAGTAAAAGACATGTGGCCTCACAGAGTGTGCAGGACAGTATTATTTATCTCATGATTGAGTAGGAGACCAACTACTACTTTCACTTCAAACAGAGCGCAGAGGCTCAGACTGCTTGGGCCGCCACTCTCTGGGGCTGGCGCCGAGGCCTGCGCTGCCTCATTGCTCGGAGGGGCCATACTCACATGTAAACTCGGGTGGTAGGTCAGCACGCCGTTGTCACACAGGGTGACATACTTCTTCTTCCACTCTTTGTTCAGTGATTTGCCACTTCGCTTCAGCAGCATGCCCTGCAAGGGCAAAGAGGCACATATAAGGTCTTGCGTAAATTAAAGGGAAAAAAAACAACAACTAGGCACCTAGGTAAGTTTTAAAACCGAGTAAATGTTTATATTTGTCTCTTAGAAATTAAAAAAAAAAAGAAATTCCACTTATTATTAGATTGGTAATTTCTTTTTTTCTCCTTCCTTTTATTATATATTTATTAAGTCATATTAGGAATTCTTGCAACCATTTAAAAATTGAAACCAACACATTTTGTTTTTACTGCAGAAGTTGTAGATTTACAGAAAAATCATACAGAAAATCCATAGTTCCCATAAACCCCACCTTCCAATTATTAATACTTGCATTAGTAGGGTGCCTTTGTTACAACTGATGAAAGAATATTATTATAGTTGTACTATAAACTATAGTCCATGGTTTACATTAGGGTTCACTATGTGTGTTAAACAGTCTTACGGTTTTTTAAAATTTTATTCTAGTAACATATATACAACCAAAAATTTCCCTTTCTAAGCACAAATGTATTATCCAGTGCTATTAATTACATTCACAGTGATGTGCTACCATCACCACCATCCATTACCAAGACCTTCCCATCACCCCAAACGGACACTCTCCACAATTTAAGCAATACCTCCCCATTCCCACCCCTTCCCCAGCCCCTGGCAACCTGCATTCTAATTTCTGACTCTGTGAATTCCCTTATTCTAATTATTTCATACCAGTGAGCTCATACAAGGTTTGTCCTTTGAAACCAAGGTCCTTTTGGAACTGTGTTTAACCCAGTCTTCCTTAGATGGCTGGTGAGAAATTATTCTTGTTTTAACTTCCGATTCCCAGCAAACCTTCTACCTCATTTGCAAGCTTCCGTCGGCTAAGAGAACTCGCCGGCCGACTGAGTGCCACAGGGCCCCATCCCCTCACCTCGCACCTGCCTCCTCCACTTCAGTGCCCTCCTAGCTCAGGTAATTCCAGCTTAGGCTACAACATCAGCATTCTTTAATTGTCTCGTTCCCTTACTGCAGACTCTCCACTCCTGTCCACTTACAATAAGGAAAGCAGGAGAATCTCCGTCCTCCCTCTTCCCCTTGCTGCCCATTTATAAACTTGCATGATCCTAATTATGGTCAAGAAAGCGTAAGATTAATGTGAGCTAATTACTTCACCTGCACTGAGAAAGAACGGAGGTTACAAGTTTATAGAATTAGTCACTATGAAGAATCAGGGGTGCCCAGGGGTCTCCCCTGGAATCTTACCAGCCTCCACCTACCTCCTAATTCCACTATCCTTTGGTGAATCGGAAAAAATTCAAAAAGCATTTTTACGCTATATAATTGAGTTTAAGTTCCAATGAGTTACCAATATTGTGACATTCTTATTTTTTATTTACTCAATTCATGCCAAATTTCACCAATATAATGGATTATGAGCCAGCTTGGGACTCCGGTCACCTTTCAACATCATTGCTGTGGGAAAATATTTCAACGTTTGAAGCAACTTACTTACAAACGAACCTTTGGAAGATAAATTCTTTGCCAGTTCTCATTAAAAAGAAAACATGAGGCATCTACCTTGATTTCTCATCACCTAAATCAGCGTAAACCAACGTGGCATATTAAGACCAAGAACGGAGTCGAGCCCCGGGGATGAGTGACCTGCTCACTGTCCAGGAGAGGGGGCAGCAGGCCCCACTGGGGAGGAGAAAGAAGTACCCGAGCAGCAGCTGAAAACCATTACATTCTCCTCCCTGGGGAGTCCCACGATTTTTAAACTTAGCATAACAAAACTGTACACAAGTTCTCCTATGGGCTCACATTTTTCCACCACCCATTTCAGACGGAATTCCAACAATACTCGGGGCCCGGGGTCATATGGTGTCACCCAGACGAGAGCTGCGTAGGGGCTTTGGAAAGCTGCCGCCCTCCCCAAACCAAACCCGAGGCGGCAGCTCCTACCTGGGCCCTGCACTGACGAGCCCTGGCTATCGTGGGGCTACTTGCCAGGGCAAATCCCACACTCCGAATTGCCCTCCCTCTAGTAAGGCCGCCAAGCGTATTTATTAGGGGAAAAAGGGAACTGTTCTCATCAGGAAGCCACGCGAGGAGATGACTTCATCGTTTTCTGGGGAACTAAATTAGATGGATTTACTTGAGTGCTAGGAAAACTTAATCTCTTGGTAAAAGAAAACTCGTCCTGACAATTGTACACAAGCTCTCTGTTTCACCTTGCAGGCTAACCTGGGATTGTGCTGTATTATTCAAGTGCTGCAAATCGGCGTGAAGAACACCCTGGCATCCGAGGGGCCATCCTGGTGCCCTCCGGCTCTGGCCCCACATGGGCTGATAGCACCCACCCCCACCCCTCACCCCAGGATGCAGCTGGAGACCGCGAGCCACTTGCCCCCTGTGCACCACCTCACAGGTGCACCCAAGCTCCGCCGCTGCCAGGCGGGTGCACTTTTCTCCAGATGATGTGGGCACAAACACGCTCACGCAATTTTAAGCAAGGTCATGCTCACTTTCTCGGCTGCTCCCCATAAAGGACAGGTCAGGGGCAGCAGAGTGATCATGGCCGCCTTGTTACAGAGGACGACTCCGGGGTCACAGTGGTAAAGGGAACTGTTAGCTCCAGAGAAGTGCCAGGACCAGGCGTCCAGCCCCTGGGTCCTGCGACCACACAGGATGCTGGGTTCCTCAGCTCCCAGGAGGGGCCGTGGCCTGCTTCCCAACAGCTGCCTGACTGGACGCCTTCAGTCCCAACTACCAGGTCCTCCTTCCAAGACTGAACATGACAGGGGCCGGCTGTTCAGAGCCCCTCGGGCAGGCCCTGGCGCACCCCTGGGAACCTGACTGCCGTCCTGAGAGGGCCAGTGAGCAGGACACTAGGCAAGGAAGCGACGCAGTGACGGGGGCACTGCCCGCGTTTCACGTTCGCGTGGCGCTCCACAGAGTGCAGGGCTGTTCTCCATCTCCCAGGAAAACCCAACTAAGAGTCAAGGAGCATTCCTGGAAAGGAGTTCCATTTCAAGCGAGTGCAGGCTCCTGCTCCCCATGCCCACTGAGCCGTCCCTGCAATTGAATGTGGAGTGAGCACGCCCTCTGCACACGGGTCAGGGAGGCCAGCCCTCCCCTGGGACGGAAGAATCCAAGTATCTTCTCTAAAATATCCTGCCCATAGATCCAAAGGGCGGGTGTCTGATGGCCAGACCCTAAGGACCCCAGGGACAGCCCGGGAATGTCCCCAAATGCTCCCAGGGAGGGATAGCTGAGCTGCGGGAGAAGCCTGTGGAAGCAAATCTCAACCCTCCTAAGAAGCTGCAGGAATGGGGTATTCCGGGCTTTTGCAGAATATAGGCGGGAATACTGGCAACGGGATAAACATTTTTAGATGTAACATGGGCCCACCAGACGTGCCTGCAGGTAGGATGTGTGCAGGCTTCAGGTTTGTGACCTCTGGCCAAGAGCCACAGGTGCTGGCCAGGGTTCCCCTGCCCCTCCACAGAGAGGTGGGTGCAGGTGCTTCCTAGGAGCCGGGCGCGGTCCTCCACCAGACCCCCCAGAGCAGGCTGTGGGGGGGGGTGTCCTCCATCAGATCCCCCAGAGCAGGTAGCAGGCAGGGGGTGCAGCTGCAGGCAGACCTGCTTCTCAGGTTCCCACTGGGCCTTCTCCTCCCAAACGCAGCAACCTTCCTTCCGCCACGTTTCCTGACAGACCCAGCGGCAGCTGCACATGCACTGGCGACAAGGTTGAGCTTCTCTGACTTGTGTTTAGAACATGCCTCTGGAGGCTGTGCTGAGGACAGGCTTACACTGGCGTCCGAGCCCGAAGCCGGTGTCAACACAGAGCAGGCCTTCTGATTTGGCCTTTTTTATTACACCTAGAGGTTTAACACTTAGGGCCTTGGCTATCGTCTTCTCACCAGAAACAGCATCAGAATCCCATTCTGAAGAAGTTATCATCTAAGGAGTAACAGAATTTCTCTGAGAATCACAAAAATCATAATGAAATCTTTTAACAGGTTGGCTAGTTCACTCCTTCTTTAAACATAAATTAAAAGGTCCTAAGTGTTTGTGAAATTATATAAATTGTTAAAAAGCATCGTGCACTTGAAGGAAACAAACATATTTGGCATTTCTAATGAGTTCATGTGGTAGTGAAGTGAATACAGAGAAAGCATTCTACACTTCTACTTTGGATGAGAAAATTACCTGTTAGATCCTAACCCTGGAAAACAAGAGGTTTAACTACAGTGAAGAAACCTCGGCGACAAGTCTGACATATTATCACTGCTTTTTGAGCAGACATTTGTTCTATGATATGGTAAGACTTAACTCTCATTAAATTAATCCCTGTCAAAATATATACAGATAATGTGCTGAGTATTTAAAAGGAAATAAAAAGAAATTTACCAGCTGAATAAAAATTCACAAGTCCCTAGTGCAATTAAAACGTATTTTAGAAGATATTTTTGTTCTGATTCATCATCATAATCAGAAGGCCATAAAAATAACTGCGCATCGTGCTGTAGCGAGAACTGTTTGTCCACAACTCAGAGTAACCAGCCTGCTCCATCTGAGGGTTTCTTGGAGCCCCATAAGCAAATGCGTCCAGAAACCGCGCGCGCTCAGAGAGCAGGTAGGCTCAGCCCCAGCTCTCTTCCCCGGAAGCAGCCGACTTCAGGTATCGCTGGACCTTTATTCTCAGGCACTGCAGATGCCAGAGGAATCACAGGAAACCAGCTGGGTATCACGTGCTTCAATTCCCAAATCACAGGAGCACAGTCTCTAATTTGTAAAAAACCCACCCGTCCCTTAGAAGCCTTGGGGGATAGCAGACCAAGCTCGGTTGCAGCCACAGCAAATGTCCCTTGACCTCGGGACGGCTGCTTCCTCAGCTGGGCACGATGCCAACGCTCGCACCTCTCTGGGCTTGTAGGTGAACGTCTCATGAACAAAAAGAGCTTGTTTATCCCACACTTTGAAAATACCAGCTATTTCTACTGCGATTGTTGCCGATACCTGGCATTCTAGAAATTAAAAACAAATAGGACGAGTTGCTCTCCAGTCTGTAGGTAAAGAGGTAGGAGAAGGCCGCAAGTCCACGACTACACTTACACACACAAACCCTTTAAAAGTTACTCCTCAAAAACTGGGAGAAACAAGAAAACTATATACTTTTTCTATCAATGTTTTTTAAAAAGTCCTAACTGCAAAATCATGGTTAGATATGAGCTCTCTGATGACGTAAGCATGCCTAGGGCTTTCCAGCCGGCAAGTGAGGAGGATTTGTAATCAGAGGTGCAAGTGGGCTGCAAACGAGCTCAGGAAACAGCGCCTACAGGACGGAAAACGGCTCCCTCTCTCTCTCTCTGCCCCCCCCCTTCCTTCTTTCCTCTTAAATTAAGCCCGAACACTGATTTTTTAAGAGTAAAATTTGTACTAAGTGAGAATCTCAGAATTTCAGAGTTTAAAGAGATCCTGGAAGTTAAACCATTCAGTCCCGAATCTGCTGCTGGAGTGCTTCCCGCATGCTCTCTTCCCGGGATCAGCCCGTTTTTGCCTGAGCACCCCGCAGACTGGGAGCCCCGGGGGCTGGACAGCTGGGGTTGCGCGGGCGCGTCTCCTTGCCACAAGCCCGTGTCCACTGCGCCCCGGGGACCAATCTTGTTCTTAGCCCTGGCGCCATCCTGAGCAAGCGCTAAGTGTCTTGCTCTGCAGGGCTGCCGTGACAGACGCCACACGCAGCTCGGCTTCAGCGACAGGACCTCACTTACGGCCGTGTAGTTTTGGAGGCTGGAGTCCACAGCAAGGTCTCCACGGGCCAAGCGTCCTCCAGGAGCCCACCGCGTTCCGGTGGGCCTGCCACAAGCCTCGGGGCCCTTCCATCACACAGGGGCCTCTGGCTCCTTCCAGCTCCGGTTCCCACTGGCACGTGGCTTCTCCTGAAGGCTACCTTGACTCCAGGTGGTCTCACCTAAACAGGATCTTTGAATAAATCCACCCCTTAACCAAGGACATATCTGAAGAACCCATTTACAAATGGGCTCACCCCACAGGGTGGGGGTTAGGACTCGAGCTTGTCTTCTGTGAGGGACATGATTCAACCTCCAACCCTCACCTCCACCTGTGTCACACAGGCCCCCCTGAGAGAGCACGTGGCTGAACAAACCAGACTCTCCCCACAGCTGAAGGTTCCAGTCACTCTGCTACCGTGGGACTCTCCTCTGCACAAACTCAGCGTCCCCCAAATTGTAGCAGCTAGATGGAAAACCATAGCCCAGGGTAGAGTGAGCTGACCACTCCCTTCAGGACAAACTGCTGCCATGGTGCAACCAGGATTCCTGCTGGCTTCCCGGCAGCCCCTCCCGTGCTTCATGAAGAGCCAAAGCTGTTACATCCTGAGCCCTACTCCAAGTACCAAGAAATTGCAAAGCCCTAAACACAGTTCCTCTTAAACTTTTAAAGGACATGAAGCCAGGATCGTGCCTGCCAGAAGATGACAGAGGCCGGAAGGCTCTCTGCCGGAGACGTGTGCACAGGCAGTCCCCACCCCGAGTGCAACTGGCCCCTGTGATTCTGAGTCTCTCTGATTCCATGTGACCCAGGGCAAAACCACGTGGCAAAGTGTGTCAAAGTGCATCCTGTCTTTCAGATGCACTTTTGCACACATAGAAACCATCTCAGCCCAAGAGCATCTCTTGATGACCAGTATCACCAAGGGGACATCAATCACAGTGGCTGTTTCATTTGACTTTCAGGTGGCTGAAGCATTATTTAAAAAGTAGTAATAAAGATTTCCAAACTCTTCTGTCGGGCTTACTCTGAGCCAGGCACTGCCCTCACTATTTGGAGCTCACAGCAACCCAGTGACAGGCACCGTGTTTATCCTCTTTGTACAGAAGGGGACACTGAGGCACAGAGAGGTTATGCAACTTCCCAGCCCACACACCCAACAGAGCAGCTAGTCTCCGAAGAACAGTGCTTCACGGCATTCCCACACTGACCGCAGCTGCCTCCGGGACTCCCTTTAACCAACAGAATCCCTTGCTACCGTAGGATCTCTGCTGCACCTAAGTCTTTGGAAAGCCTGGCAGATTCTGCTGTAAGGGGCCGACAGACGAGGTGGCCCCACTGTGCCCTGCCCATGGTCCTGAACCACGGAATGGTTAATAACAAAATGATTATTTTAAATCACTGAGTTTTGGGGTAGACTCTTTTGCGGCAATACATAACAGAACCAGAACTGGCACCCAGAAATAGAGGACTACAGAAGCAAAATCTAAAACATGTGGCACCGGCTTTGGTACTGGGCAGCTGGTCGAGGTTGGGTGGACAGTGAAGGAAAGGCTACCTGAGGGTGGAGAAACGGGTTTGGTTATGAGCAGGCAGAACAAGGTGCGGGTGCAGAGCACGGCAAGGGTGCCTAAGGGCCTCGTGGACCTGGCTGCAGAGGCTGCCAAGCAGATTGCTGGAAGTACTACCTTCTTTTAGGGCGCCGCTGATACATGTGGAGGAGTGAGGGGAGTCAAAGAGAAACTAATTTTCCAGCAGGATCAGAGCAAAGCTCTCAGACTCAAAACTCTAGGGATGGGACCATAAAAGGGTTTCTCAGTGCTAGCTCCCCTGGACAGCAGAAAACAGAGGAAGAAATGGCCTCAAAACAAAGATCAAATCCAGAGGTTGCCAGTAGAAACGATCTTAGAATGAAGAACCCATAAAGTGCATGGCTGTCACACCCATTTCTTGAAGACTCTGACCTACAGTGTTGCCCCACAGGCCCTTCCAATGAGAACAAAGGGCTTCTAAGGATCCTAATAGTGTTGTGTCCTACCACCCTGACTTCCAGACCGTGGATTGGCTTTTGCCTAATGCAATGAGTTACAACTTGATACAAAGGACATCCACAACATTTTTAAAGGAATTATACCACTTTGGACTAAGAGGCACAGAGACAGTTGAAAATGAAGGAAGCCTTTGGATCCTCCACCTTGTACAAGCAAGATGCAGGCTGAGAAAGGCACTCAGCTGCAAACAGAGGCCATGTCTTATGGACGAGAAAGGACAACTCAGCAGAGTCCTCCCTGGGAGAAGAATGTGCATCCCTGGGCCCAGAGCAGGGTGAAGAGTGGCTGCTCTCCTCCTTTTTGGAATAAGGGCACCTGTTGCAGTTGTTCCGTGTCACCACTGAATGCTGAGACTGTGTGTGTATATGTGGAAGATAACTCGTCTCTTGATATGCTGGTCCTGATATGGAGAGGACCCAAATCCAAGGAATTTTACCCACATCTAGACCTGACTTAGATGACAAGATCCTGGACGTCAAACCCGAGCCTGAAGCCATGACGGGATGAGACTCTGGGGGTCTGGGGAGGGGAGGTGAGGGCACTCTGCCTGAGGGAGGGGCCTGTGGGAGGCACACACTGAAGGAGCTGGTCTCCAAAGCCCACCCCCCTGGTAGTCACACTCTTGTGGTCCCCAGGCCCCCTGACTCACTTCAACCAGCCTTGAGAAGGTCTGGCAACTCCTGCTTTTGTGCTCATGGGAGCCCAGGGTTGCTCTGCAAGAAGGCTGGCTATTCTGGTGGGGAGACCATGTAAAGAGGGAGAGACCCTGGGTCTAAAGGAGAACTGAGGCCTCAAACATTTGACTCCTGTTGGCCTGTTCCAGTCAACCCCAGCCATCTGAGCCAGTTTAGCTGAGGCACCAACGGGTGAATGAACAGATGGCCTTGGATGTTCTAGCTCAAGAAGGTATCTTGTGAAGCAGAGATGAGCTGCATGCAATATACCCGGTTAAATTCTGATCCACAGAATCATGACAATAAAATGGTTACTGCTTTAAACCACTAAGTTTAGGGTGGTTGGTTACCGAACAATAGATAATCCAAAGGAGCAGGTACGTGGTGGAGCCACAGGCACCAGTCTGTGCTCATAACCTCCATGCTACCTGCTTCCCTGCAAATCATTTACCCTCAAGACATCTTTTACTTGTTTGCACAGTAAGAAGTTTAAGGGCTTTGTGACACCTTAAATTATTCTTCTTGTCTTGCTTGGAAATGGCAAATGTTGATCTAACTGCTACCACCTAGTTAATTTACTTACGCATCATTTTAATGATCTACAACCTATACTAGGATTCAGGGCAGGCATGCCTTGCTTTTTGCTTAAGGAACTTTTCCTATTGTAGAGCAAAGAGTGGCATTGTCTTTCGGCTGCAATCTCTTTATTAGTCATGTGTACTCTGTCTAGTCCCAAGAGGTCATTGAAAGCCAAAAGCAATGTTAAGTGTACAAGCTTTAAATAACTTACAAAGTTAATGTAATGAATGGAAGTGCTATCTGAAATCCATCACTCAGGGCTTGCTGCAGCCCGAAGCTGTGATAAAACACCACTCATAAATTTATATTAAAACTCTGCTCGATAGCAATTATTTACCAACAAAGATTTATTGACTGCATTTGCTGGTAAAGACTAGGGGTCTTGTTTTGAGTTTGAGGGACCGAGTGGAATCGGCCTCTGCTAGTGGGGAGCCCGTGATGCTAACGATGCGGAGGGCAGACTTAGTGGCCAGGTTCCTACCGGGCACGGGGCACAGCCGAGATGCGGGCTGCTAGCTCCACGTGGAGGGATTATCAGGCTTATCAACAGGCATGTCCGCAAACCACAGAGCTTTTCTCTTGAGGCAGCAGTTCTCATCTGTTTTAATAGACACTGGAGGCTGTGCATGCATTTGGCTGGAAACAAAGCCTAGAAAATGATCCGGCAAGGGTATAAATGGATTTATCCCATTGCCCTTGCGGGGTGCCAACAGCGTCCTAATTACCAAGTTTAAAAAAACAACGGTATTGCCACAGCTTACAGGAAAACCCACGCAAGTTCACACATGTTTCTGACAAAGTGGCGGTTTGCGTGCTTCTTTGGTACTGTACTGAACACTTGTTAATGGCTCACTCTGTGTCGTATGATTCGCATTCATAATATTTTTGAACAGAATCTCATGATTGCAGTTAAAAGTTTCTATGAGTTTCTAAAATGTCCCAGAGAAAAGCTGGCATCTTTAAATAAGACCCAAAGAGTAGGAATACCAGTCACTCAATTCTCACGTTTGTAATTACTACTTTTTTTTCTGATAAAGATTTCTCCTGTAACCTGTATTAAAATTGTGGTTAATTTATGCCACGTCGACTTCAAATAAACCAGAAAGGTGCATGGGGGTGAGCTCGGTGGGGGGTGGAACTCCATCAACAGAGAGGGGAGGTGACACACAGGGAGCGTGACATGCTTCCCCATCCCCGCTCCCGCCTGGGGCGGCGTTCGGGGGTGGGGTGGGGGTGCTGAGGACCTGCTTCAGAGCCCCGAGACCACAGAGCTACATGCAGGGCGGGGCCCGGGGACGACCTGAGGGAACTGGGACCCACGTGTGTGCCAGCGATTACGAGATCATTCCGTCAGGCTCTGCCTTTGAGCAGATCAAGTCTTGTTGCCCCTTACTTTACAGATAAGGGAATAGCACTCATTTATTTTGCAATTTTAAGATGCCCAGCAGCCACTTAGTAAGTATTAGAGATTTGTATGTTTCTGAGGGCTTCAACAGTTAAAATTTTATTTGAATCCTATTGTGAAGATATCTAATTCAGTAAGATCAAAATGCCTTTTGTGCATCTTGATATTAAGATACTGGCAGTGAGATCAAGAAAGCACGTTCAAAATTGGTATTAATTAATAATTATCAGGCCTTCCTAATTTTGTGTGGTGATTATTCTAACTAAAACACTATTGCGTCCAATTCTCCCCATAAAGATCTCTTAGCTGTTGAGAATTTTCTAGAGGCAAAGCTAAATGATTATAGCAGGAACTGTAATAATGTGAAAACTACCACTGTCTTCCTAAAACAGCTTTAGAAAGCAAGTCTCAACCATACTATCAGAAACATTTCAGTCTGGGGCAAAACAATATTCTGTTTAAACTCTGGAATCTGTGCCCAAGAATAAATAGAAGGAAGAGTATGCTGGATGGGCCACCAATTTCTTTGCCTTCACAAACTGGGAATATGTCAGAGTACCCCAGAATTAAATATGATTTTATCTGGACAAGGTAGGAAGTTTTGGAGAAATTAAAAAAAAAATTGTAACTCTTTTATGGAAATGAAATTGACAGTACATTCCAACACAAAAATGCATAAGAGTCAAATTAAAAGAAATATCTATCACTAGCAAAAGAAATATACTATCACTTAACCATACTCTCTGGGCTTAAAGTGGATAATTATTCCCTATCTGCTATTTTTTTCCACATTAATAACTAGATTCCATTATAGGCCAATGCAGCAACACCTCTCAGATTTTATTTTTTAGCAATTCATCATGTTGCTAAGTTGAACATTATTTTAAACTACTATGATCACTTTATTCACAGCTAGTCAATTATAACTTGAGGCTTCCAGTTCTGGAATTATAAGAAGAAAATCATCACAATCATCCCAGTTGCTTTGTGCATGTCATAATCTTTAATTTTTACACCAGGAAAAGAATGCCTGTGTCAAATAAGAAACTTTCACTGGAACATTTCCAACCATGGAATCCATCCAATGAACATTTCCGAAGCACTCACGCCATCTAAAAATAGCAAGCACAGTTCACATGTAGCCCGAGTGACCAGCTATCTGGTGGATTCTTGTGAAATTATTTGGAAGTGTTGGTGGTATAGGAAAACAATCTGTTAATCTTCTTGTTAAAAAAAAAAAAGGCCACAATAGCGTGCCATCAGCACTAGTGACTCCACAATCGTTAAACAGTATTTGTTGGTGCTGTTACTCTCCTTGGCAGGTCAATTAAATACTCACTGTGTGTGTGTGTGTTTTAAGAATCAGCATCCAGGTAAAAGCTGTCTGGCACACCTGGTCCAATTGCATTAGTGCCATTACTAACAGCTGGTGCCCAAGCTCGCTCCATTTCTCCACCTGTTTCAGCCCTGTCCCCCTCCCCCAAGTTTATCCACCTCGCTTTATACTTAAGAGGACAAATCAGGACTGTCAAAATTCATCACAGCATTAAGTGGGAACAAACCCATGTCACTATGCAAACTCTATACTTATTCCTCAACGCCATCTTCAGAGTAGAGTTGGCTTTATTTATTGGGGGTGCCACCCTGGGTGGGGGGAACCCTTCGGGACTAAGGAGGTGTCTGCCCTGGATCCCCGTCCTGGGGGGAGGGGTACCGTCCCACGCCGGGCAGGAAGGTGCTCTGCCTTGCATAAAAACTGACACACAGCCAGAAAGGAACTCTCGGTGGCCCCAACTGCAATTGCCTGATATTTAAGGCCTTTGCAAATTATATTTATCCTCTTATTTTTGACTGTCTTTCACAAAGAGGTGAAAATTCTAAAATATGGCTTTTCTTCTCTATGAGTCCTCACAGCTAATGCCTGCCTCACAGCGGTGCCTTTTCTGAGCTGCTGCAGATATGTTAACCCCACTCTGATTCTGGCAAGAAAGAGCGAAAACGCAATGGGTATGAGTGTGGCCTTAAGTCTGTCCCTATTTATTTACAAGATTTACAAGACAGAACCGTCAGTGTGATTAAAGTGCAAGGCTGCCTCTTGGAGTGCTCGCGGTGCATCCTGGCAAAACCGGCTGTTGGCGGAACTGTGTGGCCAGGGAAGCTGTGTGCCCTGGCGCCTGCAGCCCCTGGACCCCTAAACCCGCAGGGCACCCTCTCCATGCAGACAACAGGCCACCTGGGCGGTAGGCCCTGCTGCAGCCCTCCTGCGGTCCCACTCTTCCAGAATCAAAATGTCTCCATCCTTCCTCCTGCTGGACAGTCTAGCCTGTCCCTTGCAGGTAACAAATACACACCTTACCAAGAGGAGGCCTGGGCCCCAAGACGTGGAAGCCGTGACATGGAAGCTGTGAACGCACTGTCGGGGGAGGGGCTGGGGCTGCTCCTCACCACCTTCATCGCCGACACTGCTGCCTGGTTTGAAGTTGGCGCTCAGCAACCCCGCCTGATGCGTATCAGATGCAGAGCCCCCAGCTCCCCCTGGGCACTGCTGTTTTAACGGGAACTTGCACTGCCAGTGCCTTCTAACCTCAGCTCCTGGGGCTGGGGAGCCTATGGCACAGGGTCCATCAAGTTGCCGCCAGCGGGACCGATGCAGCCTTCCGCCTTTTCCTGTAAGTCACGTTTGGCCAGGTCACAGCTTTCGCCCTACACTGGCACGGCTGAGTCGTCACCAGACCTGGCAAGCCTAAGCCACCTACTGCCTGGTCCTCTATGTGAAAAGGCTGGTGGATGTCCTTATGGGATAGGAAACTGGGCAGAAGCCATCAGCACCCATGGAGTTTATTTTAAATGACCAAAGTCTATGCCTCTTCCCCGAAACACTTGTCTTAAAATGCCACAGTGCCTAACCTGGATGAGGGACCCACGTGTTACAGTGTGGAGAGTGTAACAGAAAAATATCAAGTGTGACCAAAATGACAAGACCACAGATACACCACGAATCAAAGCAGCTTGTCACTCAAGGTGCAGAAAATACTGTAAATCATTCCTCGTGTGCATGAAAATAATCCCAATGAACTGTTTGCCCCAGGTCCTCCTCAAATGGAAAACTTCTAGCAAATGTGCATGATGTGATGCTTGGATATCAGTTTTGGTGAAAGGAGATGGACCAGGCAATTTGAGGGACGGATGCGAGCTGTGTTACCACTAAACCATTTTAACTTTCTATGTAGTTTAAAGTGTTCCCATAGAAACAGCAGGAAGCCCCTCTTAACAGAGCGCGCGCTCTCTCCCTCTTTTCCTGGTGTAATATTGCCACCCTACCCCCTCCTCCCGACAACCTATTATTTCACAAATGGAGGCAGCTGGGGGAGGGGGCCAAGGGATGAGGCGATGCTTCTGGGTCTCTAACCAGCTCCCTCGTGGCCCCCTCCCCTCCCTGGTTAGTAAGATTCCTGTCATCCTGCCAGGCTGCCGGGTACAAAGGGTTACACTTTAATTGAGCTGTCAGCATCTCCCACAATCCTATAAAGCCCCGATTATGCACGGCGGGGTTAGTGACACACTTGTTATTGTGGCTGCCCTATTTGCGAAACCCAAACCCGCGCCACGCACAGGTCAGCTCACCCGCGCGACCCCGCTGTCATTAGCCGCGTCTATTCCTACCTCGCCGCTGAGAAAATCACACGGCGCCCGCTTCAAAGCGCCGGCCAGGCCTGGATTCGACCAGGAGCTAATCACCCACAAATCCAGCTCAAATGGCAATAATCGGCTAAACTGCTCCCCTCTCCAGAGCGCAGCAGTAATTTGGGATAATAAAGAAAAGCATTATTCAGCTAACTGCCCCGAAATGTATGCTTTGTGACTGACACACTTCACGTTTTAATAATGATGGACACGGAATCCAATTTAATAAAACATCCGCTGCGTAACAAGACCTAGAACTAACAAGGACAGCGAAGGAAAACAAAGTTAGCGGTGTTTCTTTTCTTCGCTGTTGAGACCCATGTTGACTTGGAGCCACACTAAGGGATTTAAACTTCACGGTAGGTCCGACCAGCGGTGATGAAGTCCCAACCAGGACCAAACGCTCATCAAAGGAATTCTAAACACGGGGGACGGTGAAACTCCTACAGATTGGGGTACCAAAACCATAATGCCTCCCCCCATCGAAGGAAAGAAAACAGCAAAAGAAACTAAGATAGAAAAAAATTCCCACCAGGACTGAGACAGCTTCTCGATTGTCCTCGTTAACAGTATCTCTCGATCGACTCCCTTTTCTCTCCTTTCGCCTGCTCTGCCTGCCACGAGACTGTCAGCTCCGGAGATGACAGTGTCTAACGCGTGATGGCCGCCGAGCACCACCTCTGCAGGCCGCCCCTCCATGCTGACCGTCATCCAGGGGCTCTGGGGGCCGCACAGTGGAGCAGAGACCCTCAGTCATCTCCTCCCACCCAAACCACCCCCAGGGGGAGAATCACAAGAAAAACCCACGGGTGCTCATGATGGTCTTGAAGGGGACTCTCCTTGAGGCAGTGAGATTGCTGGAAACTTCAGCTGCCTAGCAAGCCTGGGGTGTGCCAGGGGTGGGCCACGGAGCAAGGCCGGGGGTGGAGGGCTCAAAGCCCATATGCCACTGGGGGCAAATGCACAAAAGTGAAAATCTGCCCAACTCAACAGCGACGGGCAACGGGGCAGGGAGGACACCCTGAGAATGCAACAGCACCAACCCAGAGCTGCTGCGGCTTCTCCCCAGCAAACGGCCCCAGCGTGGAGCCGCCATCACAAGTTGTCTACACGCTACGGCAACTGGTCATTAAATTACGAGCATTTAATTACATGTACTTGACCGTCACGCATGTACCCACGTGCACGCTGGGGTATTTAATTCAGATCGATCAAGGGCCAAGAGTTAACATGGCAGGAAAGCTATGAAGTAGACGTTCATGTCAACACAAAGGACTTGGGATTCTTCCACATGGGAGGTTTGCCTTTTCTCCTCAACGCTTTAGCCACGTTCTCCTTGAAATACACTCGAGCCTTCTTCTCTCTAGTTTCTCTTCTGCCTTTCTGGCGATTTCTCACCTGCCTGTCTCTTATATCCACTCCTCCCTAGCACATGCCTCCCAGGACTGTCCCCTCACCAGCTGGCGACTCACAGGCAGCTCGACCTGCACATAGGGGCCCCAGGCCTGCACCCCTCCAGCATGGCCCAGGCACGGCACCTCCCACCTCGGTGCCTCCAGACCCCCTGCGCCCTGAAGACCCTCACAGGGCCTCCCCAGCCCCTTCCGCCGGCCATCTCCTCAGAGACGAGGATGTCCCCAAGGTCCTCACCTGCACTGGCCACGAGGGTCACCACGAGCCACACGTGGCTGCGCAGGGCCAGAGCTAGTGGCCAGGCCAGATGGAGAAGCGCAGCAAATGTGAACCACCTGCCAGATTTCAAAGACGTAGTAGGAAAGAGTGAAAGCTATGTTGTTAATAACTTTTAATATTGATTATGTGCCAAATGACCAAATTTTGGATATACTGGGTTAAATAAAACACATTACTAGAGTTAATTTCATTTATTCCTTTTTTCTTTTTCAGTGTGGCTACCCCAAAATTGAAGTGACAAACATGGTTTGCATTTTGTTTCTGTCTGGCAGTGCTGACCAGACCTCGAGGCCTCCTCCCAGCCTAACCACAAGGCCTCGCTATCCTGTCCTCGTAAAATCACTTCCCGGCGGGAGAGGCCCTTCCCGTCTACCCAGTTTTTATATCCCCAGGGCCTGGAGCAACTACAGCAACAAACACGTTCAGGAAACACGTGTTGAATGAATGAATGAATGAATGGGCAACTGAATGCTCCTACCCACTACCCCGAAGGATCCAAAGCCGCAGAGATTAAGGCACGGTGCCGTGAGCAGCACAAGCCGAATCTGGACCCGTGTTACCTGTCGGGCTGCAAAGCCCATCACCACAACCACGTGCAAATGCCCTGCGGCGCCCCCAGGTAGAGACCTCGCAAAGACCAAATCCATTGGACATGCTGGACGTGCAAGTCACTATCTCAGACCCTGGGAGGGCTACAGACACCCACAAAGCCTGCCTCCCAGGATTCTTACGCTATTACAGAAGGTAGGATGTGCACAAGAGGAGATGAAGGCAAGCTGAACCTCCACTAGAGGGTCTGCTGAAGAAACGCAGGAGGAAAAGATGACTTACTTTCTCCTGGCTTAAAACTAGAACACAGGTTACCAGGGGCCGGGCTGGGGTAGGGAGTGGAGAGTGAATGCTTAGTGGGCACAGAGTTTCCTTCTGGGGTGATGGCAGAGTTCTGGAAACGGATGGCGGTGCTGGTGGCACAACGTCGCGCATATAATCAACAGCACTGAGTTCTATATTGAA
>JAQZBX010039196.1:0-23120 GCA_029593785.1 Cabassous unicinctus
CTCTCTCTCTCTCTCTCTCTCTCTCTCTCCCTCTCTTGAAATATAAATATATAATAAAATTATATAATATTTTAGGTTGTGGTAAGTGCCAAGGAGAAAAAATAAGCAAAAGAGTGAGACAGGATGGAAAACATGTGATTAAATGTCAACTAAGAAAAGTCTCATGAGTAGATGATATTGGAGTGAAGATCTGGAGAAAGGAGGGACTAAGCTAGGGAAGATTCTGGGGAGATTGTATCACAAGCAGAAGGAAATCATCTTTGTTAAGAACCTCAGGCAGCAGGTCATCCAGTATGCTAAAAAAAACGGTGTTGGGGATTGAGTTGTAACCATAAAACATTGGTTCAAGTCCTAACACACAGTCTTGTGACTATGACTTTCTTTAGAAATAAAGACATTGAAGATAATCAATTAAGATAAAGACAAACCAGATCAGGCTGGGTCCTAATCTAATAGGACTGGTGTCCTCATAAGAAGGAAATTTGGATACACAGAGACAAGAGGAAAAGGTTATAAGAATAGGAGGCCAAGGTTGGAGTTAAGCAGCCATAAGCTAAGAAAAACCAAGTAGCAAGTAATTATCAGAATCTAGTAAGAAGCAAAGAAGGAAAATCTTCTGGAACCATCAGGAGAGTATGGTTCTGCAGGCAGTTTGTTTTCAGAATTTTAGCCTGTAAAACTCTGAAGCCATAAATTTTTGTAGTTTTAAGCCACCCTGTTTGGGATCATTTTAAATGGCATCACTAGGAAACTAATACAAACAGCAAGATGACCAGAAGCATTACAGGAGGTTGGAAATTGGAGAGGTATAGGGATGTCTTCAAGGAGGCCAAATCACAGAAGTCCTATAATTCATGATAAACAAATAAGCTTTTTCTCTGAATGTGTTTAAAAGTTCTGTTCTGAGGAAATGAGTGTCATGTCAGTATCTGTAGGGACATAACGCTAAGAGATTATTGGTTAGGGAATGGGAAATCAGGAAATTAGTGAGGAGGCTATTTTAATAGTGCAGTCAGGATTGATGGTGGCTTGGGCTACCGTGGTTAATTCATGGATGCTTTTTAGGCCTGGTGTAGACATGAAATTCTAATTACTCAGCTGTGAGGTATGAAAAGGAGCAGTCATAAATAATTGACCTATGCACCTTGAAACCTGAATTGCCATATATGGGATTGGGAAGGTTGTGGGAACAAGTTGGTTTTTTTTTTGTTTTTTGTTCATTTGTTTGTTTTGAGGGAAGTTTGATAAATGAATTGCAGTAAGAGATGTAGGCGCAAGTTATTGTTCCTTCTTCATTTGTTTAGGCTGTTGGTGAGCATTTACGGGCCACCATCTTGCTTTTTTATAGAGGCATGGCAAATAACTGAATAGGAAAGACTCGGTAACAGCCACGAGGCCTATCAGCCAATCAGTAAGGACATTGTACTTGAGAAGTTTACTAAGAATGAGTTACAACAAATTCTGGACAGAAGATTCATTTTAGTTAGCATATAGATCTGTGGATTTGGCTCACTAAATCCAAAGCCAAGACAAATCCCAGCTTATTAGAATACATTAGATAAACATAACACAAATGTAACAAGGGGAACCCCTGTACACGATCCAGTCTTCTTGACTAAGGTTTTTCTATCTTATAACCCCTTGCTTTAAGATTTGTCAGTTGTTCCTCAATATGTGTTCTGACTTTCTAATGAATATACAAAAGATTCACCTTTAGTATGATTATCTGTTCCCATATAAAAGATGTATTCAGTCTGTCCAAACAGCAGATGTATTTGCAGATTGGAGGAAGAACAATTCATTCTCCTCTAACCATATATGACCAGTAAAATCTCCACAGATTTATTAACAAATGTCATCATTCATTGAAGGTCAATAGTAGGGATAGCCTCCAATTAGTTCATTGCTGGGACAAACATTTATGGAGAAGATTAAAACAAATATCCCCATGTGTAAATACGCATTTGCTTATTCAAAGGACAGCAGTGCTTTTGTATTAAAGAATTCCAAGTTGGATGGACTCACATGGAAGTCTGAAGTAACTCCACAGGACTTTATGACAGGCTTACTAAAACTCTTGGAATGTAAGACTCTTTGTTCCTACAAATTAAGAGTGAAGCAGCAGCTATGACATCAGATCAGCTTCATTCTGTTGCATCACTAATCTAAAAAATTCCTTGGGTCACGTAACATAAAAAATTGGCAAAAGAACTGTCTCAAAACTAATTACATATACCTTGACTATAGGATGCATTGCCTGCAGTGTACAACTACCCTGGAATTGAAATGACAGAATGTGGCCAAAAAGCCACAGTAGCCAGTGATTGTATGGCCTCTTTTGAATTAGAATTAATTAAACCCTTATTTTGTCATTGATTCTTCCTTATCTCTCTGACAGCAATTTTTTTTTCTAATAAAAGGAAAGTTTTTTTATTTCCCTCTGTCAAAAGGAAATTCCTCCAATCTTACAGTCATCTCTATTGCATCCATGATTGCTGTCAGTCTAGTTTTAACATAATATATAAGTTGCCAAATTATTTACACAAGTACCAGTTATCCAAACCTAACAAATTTAGCCACACCTCTACTGTGTCTTGAATTTTAAAGGAGGGCCTGTTTTAAACTGGATTAACCATTCACATTTCTGCTAGAGTCTCAGCAACATCCCACAAGAAGCCACTCAGAGTATAATTGTCAAGCAATTTGACCAGGATCTTAAGACAACTGTGACTTTTAGGAAAGAGAGAGAGAGAGAGGAATATATTCCTCATTTTTTCTATGACAACAAACTATGGCATATTCAAGAAAAATAATGGCATCATCAATTTATTATCATATCCTGATTTAGATAGTCTCATATACATAAGACCAGGGAAACCATGGCATCCACCAATCTCATTCAGCTTAAACATATCATGAGTTCAGGCCAATTTTCCCAAAATATATCAGCATAGAAGTAAAGAGAACTACCACTCTTTTACTTGTATTTCAAGAATGTTTTACTTATTTAATAAGGAGAAATTAGAAATACCATGATTTCATGAAATTTGTCATTCTACAAAAATGTATTCTACAAAGACTGTACTTTAATATGATTGAGAAAATCTAAAATTCATTTTTCAATTTTTTCGATATCTGCCAGTCTTGTCCAAAAAAAGCATAATTTGTATAAGATTTCACAAGAAACACACTATTTCTAGCAAGACAGATATTTTTGTTTGTCCAAAAGCAACTTTAGTGTGATATATTCATATACCATACAATCCATCTAAGGTGTAGACTCAATAGCTTTTGATTTTATCACACAGTTGTGCATTCTTCACCACAATCAATTTTAGATAATTTTCATTAATCAAAATTAAAACACCTATCCCTTAGCAGCCACCTCTCAAACCCACTATCCTTCCCCTGCATTACATAACTTCTAATCTAAGTCCAGCAAGACAGAATTTGAGTTTCACAGTGGTTCCTCTAATACAAAGTTAACACTAATATCAATCTGTTTGGTAAAGACAATTAGTTCAATTTAGTGATGAAATAGTAAATAAACACTTGATTTTCAGGTGTCTAAAATGAACAATAATTATTTTAGGTTTAAAATCTACTTAATTTTATGTATTTTGCTTAATAATCCAATGATTTTTTCTATAATGGGAATTATATTTGATTCTTTAATATCACATATAAACTCTGCTATAGAGAATAAAACAAAAACAAATATCAAATACATGCAATTATTACTTCATTTCATTGTTCAAGTTTGTGTGGATTTTCCTACTCTGTCCAAGTCTAATTGGTAGATATTTGACAAGAACTACTATGAATAGGTCTGTAAAGTTGTAGAAGATGTATATTGGGACATTGCTGAGATTTGAAAAATGTACTTGATCCCAAAGCATATTTCAAAATGCTTATAACCTCTAGCTTTTAAGGCAGAGCTACATATGATAATGTTATAAGCTAATTAATCTTTGAAATTGTCTAATAGATCAATGACAGCCCAGAAGAGGAAAGAAAAGTATGTCTTTGAATATTATAAGATCATTTCAGTGGTGATGCAATTGCTGTACTTAGTCATAAAGAAAGGACAGAGTGTGTTTAAGAGGAAGAGAGAAGCTATTGAATACTAGAGGGTGAATAGTTAGGAAATGCAGCAAATAGGTGACTATTGCCTGCTATAATAGAACACAAAGAAATGTGGTCACTCAACCGGGGACTGTTTCAGGAAGTAATAGAAATGCACAGATTTGGGGTATATTATGGAGAAAGTATACATGATCGCTGACTTAAGATAGTGTATTGTGTAAGCAGTGGTCCAGAGGGAAATGCGAATTTCTAGAGGTAGAGGATGAGAAAATAAAGTGAGAATGGTAAGTAACCTGTGGTTAGAAATGACAGCTCTCTACTCACACAGAGCACAAGTGCTGAGATTCAAGAAAGAGCAAAATTTAATTTTGGCAATTTTAGTCTGAATCACTCAGAAAAATTATAAAAATAACAAAAATATTTGTATCCAATTAGAAGACATGTTCAAGTATGAATATTTAAGTATAAATTGTATAGATAATACAGATGCTATAGGTGACAGATATAGATAAAAATGGATATAGGTATATATAAAGGTAAAGCTGTCTATGGATATGGACATTGGTTAAATGGCCACAGAACCCAATTTATATAACACAAGTCCAGTATATACCACTTATACCACTGTAAATATTAACTACTATGTTTTACTCTCAAAAAAGTCTATATTTGGATAATAATTTTTATGATTCCAATGGATAGAGATAACTTAGGTATATGTAAGTGTGTGTATGCACATGAGTGTATAAATTTCTGAAAATTCACAGGTATGTCTAAATTATACAGATAGGAATCTAGATATAGTTATTTTTTGTGTGAATTATCCCAATTCTTCCTATGAGTGCAATCTAAGTAGAGTGATAATTAATTAACTTTGTCAGTATTATGTGAGCTGTAAACATGTTTTATGACCTAAAATCTTTCTGAGTTCTCCTTTAACCTTTGTATTTCTCAAGCTATAAATCATGGGATATAATATTGGAGTGATAACCTCATGCAGCGTTGAAATGAGTATCTCTCTTGTTGGGGAGTTTTGACCAGAGGAAGGGCGAATATATGTAAATATTGCTGTGCTATAAAATAGACCGCAAGCAGGTAGGAAGAACATGTGGAGAAGGCTTTGTGCTTCCCTCCGGCTGACTGGATCTTCAGAATGGTGGATATTATGTAGACATAAGAAATAAAGGTGATCAGAAAAGCATTGATGCCCAGAGAACTCCTTCCAGTAAAACAAGGATTTCTGCCACATATGTGGAAGAACAGGAGAGCGCAACCACTGGCGGAATATCACAATAATTCTGGTTAACATCATTGGATTTAGAGAAAGACAGGCGGAAGGTGAATGAAGGAACCCTGCTACCCACATTCCAGCGGTCAGCTGGGCAGCCTTGGTCATGATGAGGGTGTAAGAAGGGGGAAACATATGGCCACATACCCGTCATAACCCATGAGAGCAAGAAGGAAGACTTCGGTTCCTGCAAAATGTCTACACATGGCCCAACAAGAAACAGATATAACGGCATATATATGCAATTCCCTTTCCCCTAAAAACTTAAATATTTGACAATATGGGATTTCTACTTCATATACACTCTCATTTACCCTTGTTTTATTTTCTAATTACATTTTAGTATACCATAATAGCCCAAATTATCAGAATGTTTGTTATTTACAAAAAGCTTTAATTTAAATGAAGGTCTGCAATTGATACTTATGTAGATGATTTGTGCCACTTTATAAAATAATTCTTTGTTTAAATTGCCTTTAAGTTCTCCTTTTTGCCTCACTTAGAATATATTATGTTGATACATATTATGTATAATATGTATAATATACATATTATATTATATTATACATAATATGTATAATATGTTGATACATATTATATTATGTTGATAAACAGTGATGCATAGAATAAGGGCCATTAATAAAGTTTTTAAAAAAGAGACATAAAAAGTAATTTAAAATTTAGAGCTTAATTATCAATGGTATAAAAAGATAAATAACACAGAAACCAATCACAACAAAGCTACTTAAAATATGCTTTTTGAAAATACTTGTGTGTATGTTTTGACCTAACATTAACTATTTGGTATATATAAAGAAAGTTAAAAAAGAAAGAAAGAAAGATAGATAGAAAAATAGCAAGAACAGAGTTTTAGATGTAGTTTATCATAAAAGTTGAATACAATTAAATTTATAAAAAACATGATATATACATAATGGGTTTTTAATTGCACTTAAGTGAGGTCTGCGTGATATATGCATACACACACAAATAAAGATGATATACTACAAATTTGGGGAATAACTAATTTGTTCAATTTTAAAAAAATAAAATGTGTGCGGTCGAAAAGTCAAACAAAATTATGTTTAGAAAACAAAATGCAGTAGTGAGTTTCTGTGGTTCTTATACACTACAACCCACCCATCATTGTGGAAATTC
The DNA here is from genome assembly GCA_029593785.1 of Cabassous unicinctus. Taxonomy (NCBI): domain Eukaryota; kingdom Metazoa; phylum Chordata; class Mammalia; order Cingulata; family Chlamyphoridae; genus Cabassous; species Cabassous unicinctus. The sequence goes on from JAQZBX010039196.1 coordinate 6,533, forward strand.
TTTATAATTTCTTAAATCAGATAAAATATTTAGTATTAATAATGCAACATATACAGAGTGGCTTCTTTAAAAAGATGGCATCATTATATTCTAGCAATTTTTTTCCCACTGGAAAGATTTAAATTTGGCTTCTTTAAAAAGATGGCATCATTATATTCTAGCAATTTTTCCCCCTACTGGAAAGATTTAAATAAGAATTGCTGAGATTCTTTGGAAGATATTATTCTTTCCTTAACAGCACTGTTACTATTACTATCCTTTCTTTTCCTTGAAGAGTATCAGCTCTGTGTCCACTTGAAAGAAAAACTCTTCATTGATGCTGTCTAAATAGGGAAACTTTTCAAAGAAAATTATTACAGCAAGCACAAAATGCTTAGATAATATTATTCAATGAACAAAAGTTTGTTAAATGAATAAAGACTGAAACAAAGAAACATCTGCAGCATTAATTCTCAAGTTCTCAAACGTTCAAGATTCTACAAACTCATATATTTTAATACTTTGAAAAGATAATAATGAGCATAAAAAATTAAGGTCACTCTTTTACAAGAAACATTAATATTTTGAGACAATAAATATTATTTTTTATATTAAGTACTTATTTTCCTTTACACACACTTTCTCAATGGTAGAAAAAGATAAAGAAAATAGAAAACAATCACAACAGGGTTACTTAAAATATGCTTTTTATAAACATTTGTGTGTATGTTTTGACCTAAAATTAACTATGTGATATATATAAAGAAAGTTAAAAAAGTAAAAGAAAAATAGCAAGAACAGAGTTCTAGAGATAGTTTTTCATAAAAGGTGAATGCAATTATATTTACTGAAAAATATGATAAATACATAATGTTTTTCTACTTTCACTTAAGTGAGGTGTGCATGATATATGCATACAGTCACGCAAACACAGATGATAAACTACAAACTTGGGGAAAAGCGAATTTGTTCAGTTTTTAAAAAATCAAATGTGTGTGGTAGAAAAGTCAAACTAAAATTATGTCTAGAAAATAAAATTCAGAAGTCAGTTTCTGTGGTCCTTCTACACTACAACCCACACCTCATTGTGGAAATTCTTCATAATTTCTTAACTCAGATAAAATATTTAGCATTAATAATGCAAAGTATACATAGTAGCTTCTTTAAAAAAGATGACATCCTTACATTCTAGCAATTTTTCCCCCACTGGAAAGATTTAAATAAGAATTGCTGAGATTCTTTGGAAGATATTATTTCCTTAACAGTACTGTTACTATTACTATCCTTTCCTTTCCTTGAATAGTATCAGCTCTGTGTCCTACTTGAAGGAAAACCTCTTTTCATTGATGCAGTCTAAATAGAGAAAGTTTTCAAAGAAAATTATTAAGGCTAGCACAAAATGCTTAGATAATAATATTCAGTGAACAAATTTTGTTAAATGAATAAATAATGAAACAAATAAACATCTGCAGCATTTATTATCAAGTTCTCAAACATTCAAGATTCTCCAAACTCTTATATATTATTTTTCAATACATTGAAAAAATAATCATGAATATAAGAAATTAAGGGCACTCTTTTACAAGAAATATTAATATTTTGAGATAGTATATATTAGCTTTTATATTAAGTTTTTCATTTTTCTTTATACACACTTACTAATTTGAAATAATTTTTCTAATCAAGGATTAAGGGAAATAAGCCAATACCTTACACTTGGTGGATCCTACGTCAGGCTACATGAACGTGTATCCTCAAGAAATGAAAATATATTTACATAAATTTCCCTCTTGAGTGTTTAAATTTCTTAAGACTAACTTCTGGTTTTCATTGTTTGGTGAACACTTCGGTTGCCTCCATCTTTTGGCAATTTGTTAATAGTGCCACAGTGAATATCAGTGTGAAAATATCTGTTTGAGTGTCTGTTTTCAGTTTTTCTGGGTATATAACTAACAGTCGGTTGTCGTATCATATGGTAATTCTACACTTAGGTTCCTGAGTAACAGCCACAATGTCTTCTGTAGTAGCTGAACCATTTTACATTACCAACTGCAGTGACTAAGTGCTTCTGTTTATTCACATCTTTTTTTTTAAGCTTTTTATTTATTTATTAATTTATTTATCCCCCCCTTGCTGCTTGTGCTTGCTGTGTCCATTTGCTGTGTGTCTTCTCCATGTCTGCTTATCTGCCCCTTGCTGTGAGGTCCTGCTGCATCAGCCCACCGCGCCGTGCATGCTGGCCTGCCCTCACAAGGAGGCCCCGGGAAGCAAACCCGGGGCCTCACACATGGTAAATGGGGGGCTCTATCCATTGAGCCACATCCGCTTCCTGTTGTGAGGTCTTGCTGCATCAGCCCAACAGGCCGCGTGGGCCAGCCCGCCCTCACAAGGAGGCCCCGGGAAGCGAACCCGGGCCCTCCCATATGGTTATTCACATCTTGTTCAACAATTGCAGTCTTTTTTTCTTCTTCTTCTCTTTTTCTAGTGGCCATTCTAGTTTATATGAAATGATGGCTCATTGTGGTTTTGATTTGCATTCCCTAGTAGTTAGCGATGTTGAGCATCTTTTCATGTGTGTTTTAACCATTTGTATATCCTCTTTGCAGAAATGCCTCTTCAAGTCTTTGGCCCATTTTTAAATTGGATTATTTGCCTTTTTTATTTTGACTTGTAGGATTTTTTTATATATGCTGGATATTAAACACTTATAGGTTATGTGGTTTCCAGTTTTCTGCCACTGAACAGGTTGTGTTTTTTAATCTTGACAGTCTTTTGATGCAGAAAAGAATTTAATTTTGAGGAGGTTTCATGTATCTATTTTTTTTCTTTTGTGCATGTGCTTTGGAGGTAAACTCTAAGAAACCATTGCCTAACACAAGTTCCTGAAGATGCTTCCCTATGTTTTCTTCTAGGACTTTTATAGTCCTAGTTTTTATATTGATCCACCTTTAGTAATTTTTATATATGGTGTGAGATAAGGGTCCTCTTTCATTGTTTTGGATAAGGATATCCAGTTCTCGCAACACCATTTGTTGAAGATATTATTCTTTCCCAATTGAGGAGAATTAGCAGCCTTAGCAAACATCATTTGGCTAGAGATGTGAGGCTCTATTTCTGAAATCTCACTTTGATTCAATTGGTCTATATATCCATCCTTCTGCCAGTTTCAAACTGACAATTGTAGCTTTGTAATTTGATTTAAAGTCAGGACATGTGAGTTCACCAAATACACTCTTCTTTTTCCAATTATTCAGGGCTCCTTACTTTCAAAAGAAATTTGATGATTGGCTTTTCCATTTTTTCAAACCAAGCTGTTAGGCATTAAATGGTCGCCAAAGCAGAGGCTGGACGCCCCGCTCCTGGGTCCCAGGTCCGGGTGCTGTGCTCGCTCCCTCTGGTCCTTGTCATGCCCGAACCAACCGGAAATTCCTTCCTCTCTCTCGCAGGTAGCCCCGTCGCTGCGACTTAGCCACCATGTTCGAGGAATGCCTGGTCCAGAGCTCCATCTTGAAGAAGGTGCTAAAGGCGCTCAAGGAGCTCATCAACCAGGCCTGCTGGGACATCAGCTCCAGTGGTGTGAACCTGCAGAAAACGGACTCTTCCCAGGTCTCCTTGGTGCAGCTCACCCTGTGCTAGGAGGGCTTTGATACTTTCGGCTGCGACCACAACCTGGCCATGGGAGTGAACCTCACCAGGATATCCAAAATACTAAAATGTGCTGGCAATGAAGACATTATTACATTAAGGGCTGGAGATAATGCAGACATCTTGGTGCTCGTGTTTGAAGGACCAAATCAAGAAAACGTTTCAGACTATGAAATGAAGTTAATGGATTTGAACGTTGAACAACTTGGAATTTCAGAACAAGAGTAGAGCGTGTAGTAAAAATGCCTTCTAGTGAATCTGTAAGTATCTGCTGAGATTTCAATCATGTTGGAGATGCTGTTGTAATTTTCTGTGCAAAAGATGGGGTGAAATTTTTTACAAGTAGAGAACTTGGAAATAGAAACATTAAGTTGTCACAAACGAGTAATGCAGATAAAGAGGAGGAAGCTGTTACCACAGAGATGAATGAGCCAGTTCAGCTAACTTTTGCACTGAAGTACCTGAATTTCTATACAAAAGACACTCCACTCTCTCCTAAAGTAACATTCAGTATGTCTGCAGATGTACCTCTTGTTATAGAATATAAAACTGCTGTTATGGAATATTTAAAGTACTATTTGCCTCCCAAGATTGAGGATGAAGATGCATCTTAAATATACTTAAAATCTGAGAAAATAAAACAAAGTTCTTTGTGAACTGCTTCTGAGATGCCAGGATGTACTTAAGTCTTTTCTGTCACCAAATTTGTACCTCTGAGTACATATGTGGATATTATTTTCTCTAAATAACCTATTTTTTCTATACACTCTAGTTTAAAAATAAAGTCCAAGTCAAATCTGGTCTTGTTAACCTAAAAGTATTTCTGCCTTGCATAGAAATACTTATGATTTTTCTAAGAAAAGAGTATTGATGCTAAATACAGTTTTAAGAATGTTTTCAATTTAAATAATGTTACCTGAATTTCAAACGTCATAAGGCAGTGCCTTCTTTTACACCATCACTGCTACAAGTATCCAAGAAATGCTCAGCTGAAGCTACCTTTTAATGTAAATGTTCATTTTTTTCAGATTTAGAGTAGCCTGATGTATTTTCATGATGTTGGAGTAAAAAGTATTTCTAATACAGTAGAATATAACTCTTTCTCTGTGGTAACTAGAGGGTTTGGGGGGTGGGGGTTGTTTGCCAAACTTATTTTGCTATTAGTCTAACTTAAGCACAGGTAATGAAGAGTGGAGAGTAGAACAAATCCTGTATTTGTCATTTTAGTTAGCAAAATTAACATTTTTACATGGTTGGTGTGCCTAATGTCAAAAGGGTTTCATGAGACTAGCATTGCTATGTAGAGCAGTGTTTCTTCAGTTTCCAGAATCTTTATGCAAGACTTGTGGAAGTTTCATTTGATCTGTCATAGGGCCCAAGGGGTCTGTTTTTACAAAAATGTCTCTGGTATTAAAGTGGCCTTTTTGGAGACTCTCTCAAGAGATGAAGATGGCTTCAATTCATGGCTCTTGGATACAACCAAGAAAGTGGAAAAGCCCAGTTGTAAAGAAAGACTGTTAAAAACATTCCCAGAAATTGTTGTGCTGCAAGGCCACAAACTGGCCTACTACATATTGAGAATTGCTTTATCATTATTGTCAATCTTTCTTGCCAGTGTATTTTGTGTTTAGTTGATTAAATGACTAAATATTTGCTTAAAAATATATATTACTTAATGTTTGCCAGGGTGGTGGAGGGGTTTGGCTGCAAAGGGCCCTTTAGAACTCTTTGGGATGATGGATATATATTGAGATTTGGTGATGGTTCCAGGACTATGCATTTATCAAAACTCATCCTACTATACTTTATTATATGTAAGCTATATCTTAATAAACCTGACTTTTAAAAAGTTCTGAAGTGGGGGAAGCTATGAGAATTTTGATTGGGATTGCATTGAAGCTGTAATTCATTTTAGGTAGAATTGACATCTTGACAATATTTAGCCTTCTAATCCATAAACATGGAATATCCTACTATTTATTTAAATCTTCTTTGATTTCTTTTAGCAAAGTTTTGTAGTCTTCCAAGTACAATTTCTTTATATCCTTGGTTAAATTTATTCTTAGATAATAAAATTTTTTTGTTGTTCTTGTAAATGTACTTTTTTCTTGATTTCCTCCTCAGATTGCTCATTACTAATGTATAGAAACATTACTTTTTTTTGCGTGTTGATCTTATACCCAGACAATTTGCTGAATCTCTTATTAGTTATAGCAATTTTAGAATTTTCAGGACTTTCTATATATAGGATCATGTCATCTGCAAAGAGTAGAAGTTTTACTTCTTCCTTCCCAATTTGGATGTTTTTTTACTTCTTTTTCTTGCCTAAGCTTGGGCTTTCAGTTCTATGTTAAATAACAGTGATGACATTGGGCATCCTTGTCTTGTTCCTGATTTTAGAGGGAAAATTTTCAGTCATTCATTCTTGAGGATGATATATGCCCTATGTCATTTTAAGGACATTTCCTTGTATTCTTATTTATCTAGGTATTTGTATCAAGAAAGGAAGCTGGATTCTATTAAATGCCTTTTCTACTTCCATTGAGATGGCCATGAAGTTTTCCCATTCATTTTGTTAATGTGCTGTTTTACTTTAATTGATTTTCTTATGTTGAACTACCTTTGCATACCCCGGATAAATCCCAAGAGACCATGGCATATACTAATTTTAATATACTCTTAGATTCAATTTTACTAATATTTTATTGAGGGATTTTGCATTTAGATTCAAAAGAGAAACTGGTCTGTTATTTTCTTTTACTGTATGATCATCCTGTTTTTTTATTTTTTAGTATGGTACTTGTCCATGATCATTGTTTTATTGGTTGTCCAGGGCAACATAGCCTGAACAATTGGAGAATAGGAGTTGGCGACAACTTGGCTAGATTCAGGGCTCAACTGGCGTATGAACAATTCAAAGATTTAAATCTCTAGGAAATATATTTAACAGGTAGATTGAAAATCATAGGTTCAAATAAAAAGAGTAGAAGAATAATGATTGGGGGAATTATAAATAAGTTTAACTATGTTAATAATGGGGGAAAAGATGATCATATATCCCCAAATAGTCCCTGCCAAAGGGGTGTTGATTTCATGAAACTGTTTGCCTTACTTTTGGTGTCTAGATGTCCTTACAGCCTTCAAGAGTACTGTTGTTTGAGTTAGTTACAGTGGTGGTCTAATTTGTCTGCGACCTGCCTAAGCATAATCTCCAGAATGACCTCCCAACTCACTTTGAAATCTCTTAGCAACAAAAACTCTTTTTTATTATTTTTATATATTTGTATTTTTGCCATTGTAGAGAGTAAGAAATGGAGTAATATATCAAAAAGTACAATACAATAATACTGGCATTTATAATTACCCAAGTCATAACTTTATTAAGATTCTCAGATTGTTCATTTATTGTTTTTCTATTATCCGTTAGTCCTTTCTCTGTATTTTCCTTTATTTTTTGAACATTTTTAAGGGAAATTTTGTTTAAGTCTTTGTTAAGTATGTTCACATTCTGGTCTTCTTCTTTGGTGTTTTCTGAATTTTCATCCTCTTCTTTTCAATGGGTCATCATTTCATGTTTCATTGTTTGTCTTTTTATTCTTTGTTACACATTGTACATTTTAATATTATAAATGTTAACTCTGAGATTTATTCCCTTTGATGCCTGTTTCTTGATTTTGTAACTAGCTGGTGATACAACAGTGATTTTCTTGAGTGTCAGCCCTCTTAACAAGAAGGTCTGCCGAAGATGAATGAAAGTGCAGCTTCCTCCTTTTTTGGGTCTTATTGTCCTGGGATTGTGATTGCTATTTGCTTTGGAGTTCCCCTGTTTACATTACTTTGAATGCACCTCCAGCTTCAAGGAGACAGACTTTCTCCATCTCTTGAGTTTTGAAAGCAGATAAGCCTTTACTTCTTGCTGTTCTTCTCCAATATATCTTACACTCCTTTATTGACTCAAGCTGCTTTCACCTGGAGGCAAATCTTGGGTGGGGATGAATACTACCGAAGAGTTATTTAAGTCAGTCTTTCCCAGATGAAACAAGGCCCAGGACCCATGAAGGGGGCACAGACTCACTCCAAACTGCCCTGGGGAGGAGAACAAAAATGGTGCCAGGATCTTCTTCCACAGCTCCCCAAACCTGCACTTTATTGATTTGTCCAGCAAATTCCACCCTGTCCCCCGCAAATACAAGGAAGTTTAGGGTCTTTAGCAGCTTTCAGCCATCCTGGGGCAGGTTGGAACAATGGCCACATTCAGAGATAGGCCCCCAGAATTACAAAGTAGATGATCAAAATCTGTGATCAGTGATTGGCTGTGCCATTTCTGATCTCTTGGAAGTGAAATTTTATGTCCTTTTATGTCACCAGCCAAATAGCCAGGTGCCAGTCCCCACGACAGCCTGCAGTGAGAATAGTGGCTGGTCAGCAGTTATCACCACAAGAAAGAGGTCAATTTATTACACTTTACCACAATTTACCAAACTCTTTCTTCTATTTTACCTGGATCCTGTGCAATATTCTACTGTATTCTAGAATTTCAAAATAGTTGTTTCAGGCAGCACCTGCCTGTTTAATAGTTGTTCTGGTGGAGGGGCTGATTCCTATATCTTTCTATTCTGCCATACTCCCACAATCCTTTTGCATTTTGTATTTTATAGTCATAAGTTTGGCTCCATAAATCCCAAGATCAAAGATGATTTATGAATACATTCTGATAGGAGTATTTCACTTGATTTAATTTACCAAGAGCATTAATGTTGAGATAAACCACAGTGTTTACAATGTTCATAATTTTATAAGGGAAGGTAGCAAATCTATAACAGGCTCATATTTTTTATAGAAATATTCTATATCACTGAATAATTTTCAAAAATATCCATTTATTCTTGTCTTGTCACTTATTTCCCACTCTCCTTCTTTTTATCTTCATTAATCTCCATCAACTTGTTTTTTGTTTTTCTTTCTATTTCTTCTCTAGCTACTCTTCCCTTTTCTTTTTCTTGAATTTTCTCCCCATCTTATTTTAGTAAACAGTAAACAAATAAAAGAAAATCAATTATAAAACTTAGAAATAATTTCTTAAGGGGGAAATGATTCTTCAGGATTTTCTCTCTAAATCACTGCATTCTTTCATGTTTTAATTATTAAAGGATAATTAAAATGTTATTGATGACATTAGCATTAGCAAATCAAATGGAAGCTACTATATGATGGATGAAGGAAGAAAAATTTAGATTTTGGAATAAGTGGTGTTGAGAAATGAACAAAAGTTAATAATAATATGCTAAGCAAGTTCTGGTTCAGTATGATAGCTTACTACAAGACTTTGTCTCCTACATTTTTTTTTTTTTTGAGGTACTGGGGCTGGGGATTAAACTCGGGACCTTGTATGCAGGAGGCTGGTATTCACCCACTTAGCCACATCTGCTCCCATGAGTTGGCTCCCTCATCTGTTTGCTTGTTTTTTTTCCCTCCTTTTCTGCACATTGTTTTTGTTTGTTGTCTGTTTGTTTTTCCTTTAGGAGACAGTAAGAAATCAAACCCAGGACCTTCCAAATGAGAGGCAGGTGCTCAACTGCTTCAGCCATATCCACTCTCTCTTATCCTTCTTGACACTAAAAAGAGCAGATATGAATTAATAATCCCACAACAATCAGAAAATGAGAGGACTTGCAAATATTGAATAAGAACACAAGGTAAGCTGTTGGTGAATAAGGAAAATTATGGGAGCAGAAGCCCTGAGCTTGTACATAGTTCTTGAAGCAAAGGTGGACAAATATGTGGGTAGAGAGTGGGATATGGGGAGGCCTCAACAATATTTAAAACTATGAGTTAGCAAGTATATCAATGGGTAGGAATAACAAAGGGATCCACAAAAGGGAAGTTGGCTGAAAAAATATTTTCTCACAAATAACAGTTAGGATCCACAACAATTCTCCCCTCCTTTCTCTTTTATTGAGTAGTGTGGATGCAAAATGGAACAACCAAATAATTCATCTTAAAGCTCTTGAATTCTCCTCACCTTAATGTCCAATTGCTTGAATCTCATCCTGAAGTCCTGTTCATATATAGAGTTCCAGAGAAAACTTGCTATGAGCACAAACAGAAATATACCTCCATAACACTACAACAGCAAACAAAAAAACCTGCTTAGAAAAATCAGCACAGCCACACATTCTTAAATATTTACAAAAATATCCAAACCCACAGAAAAATGCATGAAATATAATAGCCGAACTATTTAAACAAAATAACTGACCATTGAAAAATTACATATTTAGAGAGGAAAATGCAACATTGCAATTGTAAAACAAATACAGATCATTTACATAAAATCCTCCACATGTGATAAGATAAGTGTTGCCACATGATAGAACTGAATACTAGAAAAAAATAATATCTGGAAAACAAAAAACACTAAGTATAAAGAAAAGACAAGAGATTTTAGAGAGGAAAATCAACTAGAAATTAACAGAAATTGGACTGTCATCTAAATTCACAACACAGCCACAGGACTCAGTAATCTAAAAACTTGTAAGGTAATATGATTTTATTTAAGATTCTGTGCTCAAACAAAATTAATTATAAGGGAAAAATACATCTTTTGTTATGTGAAATCTCTTAAATTTTACTTCCTGACAAGTACTATCTTTATATCAATGTTACAGATTATTCTGTTAACACAAGATAGTAACTAAAATAACAATAAGTCTACTTTGGTCTGTGGTTACATTCCCCCCTTATTTTTCAAGAAGGAAAAACAAAATTTAATTCCTAAGTATTATTTCTGAGGCAGAAATAAATTTCTAGTTTGAAAGCTGTATATAAGTTCCCCAAAATATTATTACAAATCAAAATGATATGTATTAGAGGTCAAGCATTTAAAAAATTAGAAATGAAGTCCCAACAAATCAATGCAAAAATATCTAGGTATTTTCATTTAATTTTGTTAATATTTAGGAAAACATGCAGTCTTTATGAAATTTTATTGAATTTACTCATACATACATGCACATATATAAACAATAAGTATATAGATAAAGTTGTGAATTTACAAAGCAAACATGCATATCATCATACAGGCCTCCTTAAATCACCCCACAAACAACACCTTACATTGTTGTGAAACAATTGCTACAAAAAATGAAAGACCATGGTCAAAATATTACTACTAACTATAGCTCATATCTTGTATTTGGTGTATTTATCCCCCAACCCTTCTGGTTAGTAACACCCTGTGGTAGTATTATATATTTATTGTAGTTCATGAGAGAATGTTCTCATATTTCTTCTGCTAACCACAGTCAATCTCCCACAACTGGATTCCCTGTGTTATACAGACCCAAGCTTTGTACAATCCATTCAAAGTGTACACTCAGTGGCTTCCATTTTTATCACATAATAGGGCTGTCAGCACCTCAGTCAATTTAAGAATGTTTTTGTCACTCCAAAAGGAAAAATCCCATACCCCCATACTTGCTATTGTTGTCCCTTATAATTGATATAATATCTTCTTTGCCATTGCTGCAAAAATATTACAATATTGCTGTTAACTATCATCCATAAGTCATATTAGTTTTAATTTTTCCATGTGTCTCCATATTCTTAACACTTTGTAAAAGAAAAGCAATCTTATATTTATACTATTAAGCAAAATCTCCATCCAACACCAAAATCACTGTTATATATTCCCTAGATTATTCTCTAGCTTCCCCTCAATTGACCTTTATATCCATAGATTATCCCTTTCAGCCACAATCACATTTATAAATCAGCAGTGTTAGTTATTGTCACTATAATGTGTTACCATCAACTCTTCATTTCCACACTTTTACAATAAACCTTATTAAACATTCTCTATACATTAAGCTTCAGCTCCCATTCTCAACCCAAAAGCTATCTCCTAGAAACCTATACTCTAGAGTTTATGTCTGTGAGTTTACTCATAATATTTAGTTCATACTAAGTGAGCCCATACGATATTTGTCCTATTTCATCTGGCTTATTTCTTTCAAGATTCTCTCAAGATTCAACCATGTTGTCATATGCATCCTGATTTCATTTATTCTTACAGCTGAATAGTATTCCATGGTATGGATAGACCACATTTTGTTTACCTCTTCATCAGTTGATGGACATGGTCTGTTTCCATCTTTTAGTAATTGTGAATAATGCTGTATGAACATCAGTGTGCAGATGTCATTTTGCATCCTTTCTTTCAGTTTTGTAAGAGCAAACTTTTCTATAAGATATGACATGGTATTTCACTGTAGTTTTTATCTTTATTTCCCTAATAGCTAGTGATGATGAACATTTTTTCATGTGCTTTTTGGCCATTTGTATTTCCTCTTTGGAAAAATGTCTAATCAAGTACTTTGCCCATTTTTTATTGGATTTCTTGACTTTTTATCATTGAGTTGTATGATCTGTTTATATAACATGGATATCAAACTCTTACCATATATGTGGTTTCCAAATATTATCTCCAGCTGACTAGGATGCCTTTTTACTTCCTTGACAAAGTCTTTTGAAGAAAAAAGTGTTTAATATTGAAGAGGTCCCATTTACCTGGCTTTTCTTTCTCTGCTCATGTTTGGGTGTAAGTTTTAAGAAACTAATGCCTACCACAAAATTCTGAAGATTTTCCCTATATTTTGTACTAGGAGTTTTGTGGTTGCAACATTTATATTTAAGTAATTGATCCATTTTAAGTTAATTTTTTTGTATGGTGTGAGAAGGGGTCATATTTCTTTCTTTTGGTTATGGATATCCAGTTCTCCCAGCACAATTTATTGTATAGACTGTTCTGATCAAGATGGGTGGGTATGACAGGCTTGTCAAAATCACTTAACTGTAGATTTGAGGTTCTATTTCTGAGTTCTGGATTTGGTTCTATTGGTCAATGTGTCTGTTTTTAAACCAGTACTATGCTGGGTTTTTTTGTTTGTTTGTTTATTTTGTTTTGTTTTTTATTAACCACATTAGCTAAGTAATATTCTTTAAAGTCAGGAAGGGAGAGTCCTCCAACTTTGTTCATCTTTTCAAAGACATTCTTGGCTATTCAGGGCTTCTTACCCTTCCTAATAAAATTGATAATTAGCTTTTCAATGTCAGCAGAAAGGCTGTTGTGATTTTTGTTGGGATTGCGTTGCATCTGTAAAGCACTTTGGGTAGAATTGACATCTTAATGGTATTTATTCTTCCAATCCATATTTAGGTTTTCTTTGGTTTCTTTTAGCAATATTTTATAGTTTACTCTATATAGTGTCTTTAGGTCCTTGGTTAAGTTTATTCCAAATATTTGATTTTTTTAGTCTCAATTATAAATGGAACTTTTTTCCTGACTTCCTCCTCAGATTGCTCATCAGTAGCGTATGGAAATGCTACTGCTTTCAGTGTATTAATATTGTATCCTGACACTTTGCTGAACTTGTCTATTAGATCAAGTAGCTTTGTTGTAGTTTTTGGGGATATTTAGGATTAGGATGATATTATCAGCAAATAGGAAATATTTTATTCTTCCTTTCATAGTTGGGAGCCTTTTATTTCTTTTTTTTGCTTAATTGCTCTAGCCAGGACTCTTAGCACAGTATTGAATAACAGTGGTAACAGTGGGCAGCCTTGACTTATTCCCAATTTCGTTGGGAAAGCACTCAGTCTTTCTCCATTTAATACAAGGATAGCCATGGCTTTTTCATACACGAACTTTACCATGTTGAGAAAACCTTCCTCTAGTCCTATCTTTTGGAGTGTTTCTATCAAGAAAGATGCTATATTTTCTCAACTGCCTTTTCTATGTCAAATGATTTTATCATGTCATTTTTCTTCTGCAATCTATTAATATGGTTTATTACACTAATTGATTTTCTTGTGTTGAGCCACCCTTGCATATCTGGAATAAAACCCTACTGATTGTGATGTATAATTCTTTTAATTTGCTTTTGGATTCAATTTGCACTTATTTTGTTGAGGATTTTTGCATCAATATTCATTAGATAAATGGTTTGTAATTTTCTTTTTTCATAGTATCTTTATTTGGCTTTCATGTTATGATGATGTTGGCTTCATAGAATGAGTTTCATAGCATTCCCTCCTGCTCAAGAATTTGAGGAAGATTAGTATTAGATTTTCTTTGATTGGTAGAATTTACTTGTGAGGCAATCCAATCCTGGGTTTTTCATTTTGGGGAGGTTTTTGGTGACTGTTTAAATCTCTTTGTTCATTGAGGTCTTCTAATTCACATAGGGTCAATGTACACTATTTGTATGTTTCTAGAAATTTGTCTGTTTCATCTATGTTGCCTAGTTTGTTGGTGTACAGTTGTCTATAGTGTCTTCTTATGATCACTCTTATATCTGTAGTATCAGTAGTTATGCCCCCCTCTCATTTCTGATTTTATCTATTTGCTTCTTCACACTTTTTTCTTTGTCAGTCTAAGTAAGGTTTTGTTGATCTTCCTTAAAAACCTTCTTTTGATTTGTTGATTCACTCTATTGTTTTGATCTCAATTTCATTTATTCTTGCTCTGATCTTTATTATTTCTTTCTTTTGGATTGGTTTGAGATTAGTTTAATGTTCTTTTTCTAGGTCTTCCTGTGCATGTAGGTCTTCAATTTTAACTCTTTCTTCTTTTATAATGTAAGCATTGAAGACTCTAAATTTTCCTTTCAGCATTACCTTTGCCGTATCCCATAGGTTTTATTATTATTATTGCTATTTTAAAAGATATTTAGATTACATAAAGGTTACACAAACGATACAGGGACTCCCATATGCCCCACTCCCCACACCTTCCACACCCAGCTACATGAACATCCTTCATTAGTGTGTCACATTCATTGCAATTGATAAATGCATCCTGGAGCATTGTTTTTAGGCATGGACCATAGTTCACATTGTAGTCTCCACTCTCTCCCATACAGGTTTGCATGTTATGTGATGATATAAAATGGCCTATAAGGTTCTGGGGGCAGGGGGAGGGAAAAACATTTGTAAGATTCCATAGGTTTTAACATGTTGTGTTCTTATTTTCATTAAACTCAAGATATTTGCTGATTTATCTTGCACTTTCTTCTTTGACCCATTGATTATTTGAGTGTGTTGTTTAATCTCCATATATTTGTGAAATTTCCCTTTTTCTGCCCTTTATTGATCTCCAGCTTCATTCCTTTATGATCAGGGTGTTTTACATCACTTCAATCTTTTAATTTAATTGAGATCAGTCTTTGTTATCCAACATATCGTCTATCCTGGAGATGAATCCATGAGCACTTGAAGAGAATATATATCCTGCTGTTTTGAGATGCTAATGCTCTATGTCAGTTGGGCCAAGAAATATTCAATATATTTAAGGACCCCTTGTGAAAGGTTATTGGGACCTTGGGGCTGAATCCAAGTACACTCATTATGCAGGTTGGAAGAAAAAGAAGACGTACTAATAAAGAAAGAGGTCCATTTTGAGGATTGATTTCAGTAGGCAATCAGGTACTGATAATCCACCCTTTCCTCACTTTATAGAAGTTGGAACAGCAGTTCTATGTTCTAAGTCCCAAACCACTTGCAAAAACTGAAATATAATTGTGATACAGGGCCAGAGCTGTCAGAAACCACTTCTTTCCTTTGTGCAACATGCACATATCTGAGCCATAACTTCTTGGGCCTCTACTGTCACAACTATCACCAGGCAGAGTGTAGCAATTCTGCTGCTGCTCAACATCTTCACTTCCTTTTTAGCCAGTCCTGCTGCTGCAGATGCCACTCCTGCCACTCCAGTGCACATCTTCTCTACTGCAACTGTTACCTTTCCTCCTTATTCACTCCCTGAAAACTTGGCACATTTGTTGCTGTGGATAAACACAAAAATCATTCTCTAAGAATTTATATTCTATTGGGGGATGACATATCATTTCATCATTGCATGATATTCCATCATATATATACACCACAATTTGTTTTTCCACTCATCAGTTGATGGATACCTGGGTTGTTTCCAACTTTTGGCAATCATGAATAATGCTGCTAGGAACATTGGTGTACAGATGTCTATTCATGTCACTGCTCTCACTTCTTCTGGGTATATACCTATACCTAGAAGATACTTAGATTACATAAAGTATTGTCAGGTCACATGGCAAGTCATTATTCAACTTCCTTAGCAACTGCCAAACAATCCAATATAATGGCTGTACCACTAGGTTTGTTTGGCAGTGGAAACAACCCAGGTATAAGTGGTCTTATATATGCAATTCTACCCATATTCATATTTCACATAATATATTTCATATTTTGCATAATATATTTATTTCATAATAGGCAGTCATACACTCTTTGTCCTTTTGTGTCTGGCTTGGTTCACTCAACATAATGTCCTCCAGGTTCATCCATGTTGTCATATGTTTCATGACTTCATTTCTTCTTATTGATACATAATATTCCATTGTGTGTATACTCCACAATTTGTTTATCCATTCATCAGTTGATGGACACCAGGATTGTTTCCAGCTTTTGACTATCATGAATAACACTGCTATGAACAGCGATGTGCAGATATATATTTATGCAACTGGTCTCAGTTCTTCTGGTTTATACTTAGCAATGTTATTGCTGGGTCCCACAGCAAGTCTATATACAACTTCCTTAGGAACTGCCAAACAGTCCTCCACAGTGGCTGTATCATTCTACATTCCCACCAACAGTGAATAAGCATTCCTATTTCCCCACATCCTCTCCAACATTTGCAGTTTTCTGACTTTTTAATAGTGGTCAGTCTAATAGGTGTGAAATGATATCCCATTGAAGTTTTTTTTTTGTTTTTTTTTTAATATACCAATTTGTAAATTTTATTTTTAGTTTTCTTTAAATATGTCATATTTTATTCCTTATATTTAAACCTACCATTATTTTTTTTAATTTTTTTTATTTGTAAAATGATATATAAATACATATGCATATATGTGCATTTGTT
>JAQZBX010039197.1:0-10307 GCA_029593785.1 Cabassous unicinctus
AAAATACCAAAACAAAACAAAACAAAACAAAAAAACACACCAAAACAAACAAAACGTATATGAAGGGAAAGTAGGTAAAATTTAATTTTAAAGATAGTGAATTTCTATATTCTTCGAGAAGTAGGGAAATGTGTATTTATTAATACATGAAAATAGATTACATGTCCTTACCCACCCCCAATACAAACAACAGAACGACTCAGAGAAGGCACACTCTGAATAATGCAATCCCTGTGAACAAAACAATTCCTTAAGTCAGTGGGTGATTTCAGATAACTGAACTGAAAATTATCAAAACAGAGGATGAATGAAGCCACCCACTCATTCTCCCCAAGAGCATTCCTCAAGCTAATCAACATCAACCTGCCTTCCTGCCCACGAGTCGATGCTACTGAATCCATTCCCTCCTGAGGCATTTCTGTTAACTTGTATCACTTTCTTAGGTTGGAAATGGAGAAGGAATGCTACTAATTACATGGTTCCTTGTTCCACTCCCAATCGCTGTCATCTATTCAGTGCAGATATTGTACTTTCCCATTTTTTAAATTAACAGGCAACATTAGAAATGACAGCTTAGAAATATTTTTATTTTTCTCTGAATTAGCCCTCATGCTTACAAAAAAAATGTCCCTCACTGCTATAAATGGTTTTATGCTATGATATGGGAACACTTCAAAAAGGCAAAAGTGATTTAACGAAACTTTTAAAATATTAAAATCTTTATAAAAATCCTTATTAGAAGACATCAACCAATACTCACCTCCGTCTGAACCATTCCATGTCTTTGTAGTCTCATGCAGCGCACTAAATCAGAGATGTCAAACTGCCGAAGTAAACAAAATGTATCTGGTTACATTTGAAAAAGTATAACCAAATTTGAATCCCCAGTCACCGAGGGGTAGCTTATGTGGAATTCTATACTCCACTCTCCTTACCCTTTTAGTAGTCTTGGGAAACTGTCCTGGGTGAAATGAGTTGAATTGACTTTTGTCACTTGCTACTCCTTTTTTATGATTTTTCTAAGAATTAGGGAAGTTTATTCTGTTTGAAAATCCTCAACAGAAATTATTTTCCTTCTGAAATTTGACTATAATTTCTAATATGACAATTTAAGAAAAAAAGTATTTTCCCTATACTTTGCTTCATAGAATAAAATTCCTATCTTTTGATTTTACCTGCTATTTAACTGTT
Organism: Cabassous unicinctus; assembly: GCA_029593785.1. NCBI lineage: Eukaryota > Metazoa > Chordata > Mammalia > Cingulata > Chlamyphoridae > Cabassous > Cabassous unicinctus. The sequence continues at coordinate 1,192 of JAQZBX010039197.1, forward strand.
TGAAATAAGGGAGAAATAAACTATTTGGTTTTGTCCTACTTAAATCATTACAGTAAGATATTTTACATTTTAAACAAGATTTAGACTAATTTAGGTTAAATCTCTCACTGGCTGTACTTAGTAAAATATTTTCTATTGGGATTAAATGCTTAGAGATAGACTATTTAGCATTAATTTGTATAACAAAATATATACTTTCTCACCTATTGATGATGATAAACAAGAATACAAGTTTTTCATTTGAAAAATATACTTTTGTGTTTCAAGATTTCTATCATTAAAAGTATGATAATGATTTATAAAGATGAAATTAGTAGTTATGTAGGGCTGGGGAAGGGCTGCAAAGGGGTATGGAGTTTTTCTTTTTGGGGTAATGAAATTGTTATAAATTTTCTGTAGTGATGAATGCACAATGAGATTATACTAAAAGCCACTGATTATACACTTTGGATAGATCATATGGTACGTGAATATACCTCAATAAAACTACTTAATAAATAAATAATTGTGCAAGAATATCCAGAAATAGCAGCTACGTACAGCAGGGGAAACAGATTGAGGGGTGAAGAATTTTTTTGTTTGATTGTTTTTTATCTATCATCATCATTATTGAAATAATGAAAATGCTCTAATGACTAAAGTGATGAATGCACAACCATGTGGTTAAACCAAATACCACTGATAGTAAAAAAAAAAAAAGTGTGCTACTGATACTGACTTTTTAATCTCATATAAGCCTAAAGACTATAAAGATTAAAATGCAATACTTCATACGGGGTTTTTGCGCACATGGTCTTAAAAATAAGTAAAACAAATATAAATCTGAAGTACTATTTATTTTTGATTATATGGTCTATGCAGTTCTGAGTAACAATGTTTATTAAAATACAATTATGTAGAAAGAAATATGAGCATTCATATAAGCTGATAAATAAAAAATCCCAAGATCCCAACATGTTAGTAAAAAATTAGATTCTATCATTATTTCTGGTGAAATGCTTGTACAGCCTATATCTCATACTCACTTCAAGATCTTGGCTGATTAATCCCAGAACCACATCTATGCATATCAGGGTCCCTGAACGTCCAATGCCAGCGCTACAGTGAGTGATGATTGGGCCTGCTTTGTGTACGTGTCTCATGTAAGAGATAAAAGTGAGCAGGTCATCTGGCTGAGAAGGAGTATCATGGTCTGGCCAGGCAGTAAAATTCAGGTGAGAAATAGGCCGCACTTCTCCTGTCTGAAATTGTACAACAGAATAAATACATAAAGGCATACTATGCTGCTCGCACATAATTATTTTTTTTATGTGCTACCAGTTTTATGTGCTACCTGTTCCCCTCCACTCCACCCCCAGATATACCGTGTGGTTCACCTTCAACTCCTCCAAGGCTTTTACAAATACCACTTTCCCAGGTCTTTCCTGACTCCCTGTTTAAAATTACATGTCTCTCTCTCTCCCCAAGTGCCTTTCCCTGCTTTATATTTTCCACAGCACTTAACAACAGTATCTCCTCATTTTTTAATTTTATTTTTTAAGGAGGTACCGGGGATTGAACCCAGGACCTTGACCATGGGAAGAAGGTATTCAACCACTTAAGCTACATCTGCTCCAGTATCTACTCATTAGAAAGTAAGCTCTATGAGGTCAGGTATTTCTTTTTTTTTTCCATTAAATTTTTAAAAATTTAAGTACATCATTCATACCTGAACACACATAAACAGTAAGTGTATAGTAAGAGTTGTGAACTTACAAAACAACATGCATATCATCACACACAGGGCTCCCATTCATCATTCTATCACTAATACCTTGCATTGTTGTGAAACATTTCTTACAAACTATGAAAGAGCATGGTCAGGGATTCCTTTTGTCTATGTTAACTGCTGAATCTTTATAGCCTATTACAGGGCCTGAGGTTTATAAACATGTATTGATTAACTGAGCAAATGACTTGAGGAATTTTGCATAATTGTGTGAGCCTAAGTAATTGGGCAGGGTGGTGTAAATAAATAAGAAGGTATAATTTTTAATTCTATGTAAAATCACAGATCAGAAATCATGAAGGAAAAGTCTCAGGCTGTTTACATGATACCAACAGAACAGAGTCAATATGCCTTGTTTCTATGAAAATAAAATCACTGTTTCTTTTAGAAAGCTAAAACTCCAATAGGGAATACATTACTCACAACTAGCTAGGATTACTGGGGGCGGGAAGGGAGGGGGGAAAAGTATAGTATGGTGAAGGGTTGTGGAGGTGAGGAAACAGTAGCAGCTTTTCTTTCATGTCCACTCATCTAATTCAAGCTAAATTTATTCAGTGGTTAGGTGACTTCAGCACGATTTGTCTGAATAACAGTCATTTATTCTACAATTGTCCATGCATTAGGCTGCCCTTATAAGGTAATACTTTCTACACAGAGGGTTTTAAAAATAGCTTTATTTAATCTACTTAAGAGGTTTGACCTTAAAAAAAAACAAGCTTCTAAGCCACTCTTTTCTATCACTAAGCAAAGGATAATGGATGATCACAAAGTCCTGAATTCTCATTTTCATTTTAATGCAGCACGTACTGGAGGGAACTCTTTGGCAGAATTCATGAAGAAGGTCACATTTCAAACTTATACGAGACAAAAAAGAATAAGTGACATTAGTTCCATTGAAATGGGAATGAGGATGTCACTGGCTTTTATTTAGCAAAACACTAATGCAATCATGGAAAGAGTCCAGGCCTGAATTCCAACTAGGAGATAAAACTTAATAAACAGACATAATTCACTTACCTGAATATCTTCTAGGGCCATTGCCCTCACAACAAAACCTTTCAGCTGCTGCATGTGCACAAGAGCCAGCCGAAGCCTGTCATTGACCATTGTTGTTTTGCCTAGGATGTTAGGCCAGTAGCGCTGGCATTTGATTCTTTCTCCTTCTACTTCCTGGGTCATCATGGCTATCACTGTAGATTTTTGTTCCCAAATCATCTGCCAGAAATCTCCAACAGTTGTAGGGAGAGGTCCTTGGCAGGCTATGTAAACAAACTCTTCTTCCCCCACTGGTATCTTAATGAAACTGGCGTTGATATATCCACCTTCATCTCCAAGAGGCACTCTCGTAGCATCATCTGTGGATTTCCCACACAAAACAGAAGCCATTTATATCATGCATTTTTGTATTTTGAGGTACTAGGGGCTGGGGATTGAATTCGGGACCTTGTATGTAGGAAGCCGGCATTCAACCACTCAGTCATATCAGCTTCCTTGAGTTGGTTTTTTGTTTGTTTTGCTTGTCTGTTTTTTTTTCAGGAGTCACCAAGAACAGAACCTGGGACCTCCCATGTGGGAGGCAAGCACTCAACCGCTTGAGCCACATCCACTCCCATATATCATGCATTTTTAAACAAGAATCTGAAAAATGGCTCAAGTCAAATATCATGAGAAATTCTTCACAACCACAGTGAAAAGTATATATGCCACAATTTACTGAGGTTTTATAGTCAATGATTTATCTAACAGAATAAATTTGAGTGTGTGACACACATATTAGAAGTCTTTTTACTTCAAATATTTATAAACTTACATATTTGACTAGTAAATTTATAAATTTAAAAACTGGTAATTGCTGTGACTACCAAATTAAAACTTTGAACAACAGGTTTGAAAATCCTCCATCAAATGCCCTTATATTATTCCTGACTTCTTTTATCTCTTAGTCCATAGTGGTCACGTGTTTCAAAGAAACAAATCCACTGAGTTTTGTATTTATAACTTGTTTCATTCTGACTTTGAGATACTAGTCTGGCCATTTTTTTTTCTGCCTGAGATAATTTCCATCTGCTTTATGCCAAGCCATTATGTACTCCATTTTTAAAATCCTAAGATTCACTTCCTACAGGAAGCTTTCCAAAATCAATTTCCATCTTGATTGGAAAAATTCAATTGCATTACTATCCATTGCATGATTTGTCATTATTGGTTCTGTTATTTATCTTTGGATTTATGACTTCCTGGTAAACATAGGGCCAGAGTGTCATATGTTGTAACCCAATGTGCTAATATATATAAATATGGCTGATGATTGCTATAAGAAGTTGCTAGAGGTTAGAATTATTTTGACTATATGTATATATACACATATATAATTTAAAAATTAAACTGGTGTTTGGTGAAATGGGTAAAATAAGTACAAAAATAACTGCTTTTATTTCCTTCTGGTATTTGAAACACATCAAGATATAATGCAACCTGGTAGGACCAGTATAACCAGGCATGTACAAAGTTATCTGTTCCATAGAAATTTCTCTAAACTTATGAATATATTAATGTTGGTATGAAACATGAAGTCATGAAATTGCTCATTCAGAAGGCAATTCATATTTTTAAAAAGACTTTAAAATAGATTTAGTATCACTGATTGACTTCTAATACTATGATGGTAAAAATTCAAGAATGTCGGAAAAAATATTTAAGATTCTTCTAATTGATTTTCATTATGCTGGATCGAAGAATGTGGTATTGAGGTTTCGATCTGTTAGGAGCATGGTGATGCCAGCGCATAGATAATATGATGGTAAAAATTCAGGAATGTCTGAAAAAATATTTAAGATTCTTCTAATTGATTTTCATAATACATAGATAATTTAAAAGGGAATTCACATTGTGTATCTAAATTTTTTACTTAAGTAAACTTCTAAATGTGTGTGTACATAGGCACGTGTTTATGTGAGGGAGAGATAGGGTAAGCCAGCATAAAGATTTTAAATTATTTCAAATTATACTGAACACACATATAATTTAAAGCTAAATTGGAACTTACAGGGAAGTATATTTTTATATCTGTTCTTCCTTCTGTTTTCCTTAGTTTGTCCAATTAGACACTGATCCAAAGGTTTTAATTCTTGAAGATTCTGTAAGCAAAAATGGAAATAAATTTAAATTTGTTGAGATAAGCAACACCTCAGTAATAATTGTAAATGTTTTAAATGTGCAGGGAGCAAACTGGCCTTTGATTAGGGCAGACTTTTTAGTGTTAGGAAATAGTCATGTTCTGTCAAGATAAATAGGCCTAATATCTCAATATTAGTTTGCTAAACCAGTTGTTAAAATACTTTGTTGCAAGTATATCTAATTTAATGTGTTGTAGTCAATTAATTTTGTGCGATAGCGCCTTGTCCTTAATATTTAATTGCAGTTTTAAAATGACTATGATTATTTTTTAGGAAAAAATACAACTTATATAAACAACTTTGGCTCAAAGTAATGAGCAGAGCATGATTTCTTAACAGTATTGTCTGTGGGGGTCATATAAGAGAAAAACAAACAAATTTTATGATCGATGACTTGAAGAAATTAACAAGGTGCTTTGATAGAGAAAAACAAAACAGATCTACTTTATAAAGGGTTGTGATGGAAAGTCTGTGGTGGTGATAATTAAACCTAAGACCTTAAAAAAGAAATAATATTTTCAAATGGAGAACTGGGCATAGGAAGAGTATACCTTAATCTCTATATTGGGATTCATAATATTTTGGGGATTAACTATGAAGCAGCTAACAGAGGCTCTCAGTAAAAGTTAGCTCCTTTCAGTGGCTCCAAAAAGCTCAGGATATGAGCAAGCAAGCAGACAGTTTGAGGGAGAGGGGCATGGCAAACCCCCAAACCAGTGGTGCTGTATTGTTCTTTTTTTTCAGTGGCCAATATGGATGGTGCAAAGAAGACCACAGGAGCAAGGGCTCTCCACCACTGCTGCTTTGAACTGGGGGTCGCGGGGTATGGGGATGGGGAATTCTTGGTGTGGTATCAAATTAGAAACTGCTGTTATTAATGAACAACATCTACAGTGCAGTAATTATGAAGTTTAGTGGACATAAGTTGGAATATAAGTTGGAATTGACACACACACACTTATACATATTTTAATTCTTTATCCCTACATGTGGGGCAGGAGGTTAATCTTCAAGGAAATTTAGCAAGTTCCAGGTATTTAAAGACATCACCTTAAAGTCAATACTATTAGGATCCTAATTAGAAAATTAATTTATTGCTAGGTGTGACAAGATGGTGCTTTCATACTTGGAAATAAGGCATCTACAGGTAGAGTTGGAAAGGTAACAGACATTTTCCCAAGTTCCAAAATTTCCCCTAACCTTGGGGTAGTAAAGATACAATTTCCTTACAAATAAATGCATAAACTTTGTTTGGGAAAGAACCATTGACACAAGCCACTTACCTCTAATTCCTTTGAAGGAATACCTTGATCTAGCAAACCCTGCAACATTCGAATGACTGATTTCAACTTGGTACCCGTGTATTTACCAGAGGGAAGCACTTTGACGATGGGGAGTGCAGTGAGCTCCTCATTTGTCAGAAAGGGAAAATCTAACAAGAAGACAACAGTTGATTCTTAAAAAAAAAAATTCCCTCAGAACTAATTTAGTGAAAAAGTGAACTAATTTGAACTTAGTCTCTCCTCTTATCTAATTTTTTAAATTAATTTTTTATTTTTATTTTTAAAGAAGCTTTAGATTATATAAATGTTACATAAAAAATATAGGGGATTCCCATATGCCCCATCTCTCCCACACACTTTCCCACATTAACAACATCCTTCATTAGTGTGGTACATTAGTTACAACTGATGAACACAGATTGAAGCATTGCGACTACCATGGACTATAGCTTACATTATAGCTTACACTCTGTCCCACACAATTTTGTAGGTTATGACTAAATTTATAATGGCCTGTATCCATCATTGCAATGTCATGCAGGTTATCTACTTTTATAAACATGGGAATCTTTAAATATGAAATAATTAATAAGGTAATAGAATTAATAGGTAGGCACATAACTAGGATCAACAAAATCTTTGCTATGGCAAGGCCTTTACACCCAGCTTTTAAGGAAACACTTCACTGACAGAAGTTCTTAAGAATCATTTACTTACAGTTTCTAAAGGAGCTTAAATTGTTTATTTTTACTTCTCTTCCCTTAAATGACACTATTTTCATGGTGGAAATATGATGGAGCTACTATGAAAGCAACAATATGCTAGGCACTGTGGGGGTGACAAAGCTGTACAAGCTAACATCTGGCTGGGGAAACATCTAGCTGGGATTACAACATTAACTCATTTGAAATAAGTGTAAACTTTTACAGAATAGAGTGTGACAGCAACAGGAGTTCAAAGGCAGGTTAAGTGAGAATGGGCTACAGGACTCAGTAAGAGCATTGTGGAGACACAAAGATACCAACAGCATTGTGGAGAAAAAAAGATGCCAAAAAAGTGTTAATTCAACTTCTTTAATGTCTTTGAACTAAGATTTCAAATGACAAAACCAAACTCTTTCACGGCATGACTACAACCTTTCCTTATAAGAAATAAGAAAAATGAAACACTAGATAGAATCTTTACTTCTCCACCGGGTCAGTTATAAAATGAGAGAGGCAGTACTAGCAAGGACAGAACAATTGACTCTGTTGCTCTTAAAAAATGAAGTTGGGATTCCAGGGTAAAAATCCCCTATCTTTGAGCTATTTTATCAATTTTACTATAAATAAAATTTGTTCTTTGACTTCTCATTTCAGAATGGCAAAACTGTAATTTTGTGTTTCCATTTAAAGTATTTAGACATTTATTTGCAAGCCATCCTCCAAACCACTGAGCATTTGAGGCTATGCACAACAAACACCTGGTTAAATAAATGAATGTAGATTTTGTCTATATGATTTAATTATGTATAGAACAAATTACACATATGGTGAAATAACATATCCATATATGCTGAAAAATTTAATTTTTAAACAGTTATATTTCCTATCCATTGCTTTTGATGAAAAAACTGCTAATATAATTCTTGCACAGTGAACCCCGTGGTGAATGATGGACTGTGGTTAACAGTACAAAAATAAGAACATTCTCTCATGACCTATAACAAATGTATAATACTAATACATGGTGGTAACAATATGATGGTTTGTGGGAAAAATACACTAAATATAAGCTCTGGACTATAGATAGCATTAATATTATGACAATGTTCTTTCATGATTTATAACAAATGTGTCAAAACAAAGTAATGATTGTTTTGTTAATTCACAACTTCTCAAATAAAAAAATTCATTATTAAAAAAAAATCTGTGAATATAATTCTTGCCTTTATTGGAATCTTCATGGCTTGTTGTCTCTATTGGCAATTCAACACTTCCCCATGTAATCTCATCCTCCTCAGGATTCCTTTCTTGTGGCTTTTGAATTAAGCTACAACAACAAAACACATTTGTAATAATTTTCTGAAGTTTTTTTCAAAAAGATAAATTTAAATACTATGATCCTGAACCACTTATTTTCTCTACAATTATTACAGGATTTTAAAATAGATCAGGTTAAAAAAACCCTAAATCCACAATTCTTAAAATTTATTGCTAGAAATAAATTGAATTAAGGTTCAGATGTCCCAAGTCTTTGAGCCTTAGACTGAAGGAGCCCTCTGGGAGACAGAAAAGGTAGTGGTTTTGTCTCCATCCTTCAACATGCAAGACTGATTATAAGTGTGTCAGAATATAGTTCATTCTTTTGAGCAGGTGCCCAGTATTGCACTGTATAAATGTATCTTAATTTATTTACAAATGTCCTTATTGATGAACGTCAGTCTTTTGCTACAATCAGGGGCCAAAAGGACACTCACTATTTGGGCGCTCACTCAATGTAATGAAACTCAGTACAAGTTCCCATTATTTTAGGGGTGTATAGCATAGGCCATCTCCCTGGTAAGGTGAATGGCTAGAAAAGATAAAACAGTGCTTAGTACTACGGTGAGATGAAGAAGGATTATAAAAAAGTCTGAATACATTTCTTACTTTCTGATATTCAGAGAACAAAGCAGAGTACATTTAGCCAATGACACACCTAACTTTAAGGCAGGACATGTACAGATGCTCTCAATACATCAATAACACTGTAGCAAAGATGCTGTTTTTATGTTGTGCTCCAACTAATGATGGGTCTCAATTAACATTTAATTTCCAAGTCCTGAATCCATGAAGCTGATTTTGTTTTCTAACAAGTATACTCTGTCTGCAAAGATACATTTTGGAGACCCTTCCATCAAGTATCCAG
>JAQZBX010039197.1:10407-23227 GCA_029593785.1 Cabassous unicinctus
GCCTGCTTGTCCTCTCTTTAGGCAGCACCAGGAACCGATCCTGGGACCTTCCGGAGTGGGAGAGAGGCACTCAATCTCTTGTGCCACCTCAGCTCCCTGGTCTACTGTCTCTTATTGTCTCTCCTATGTGTCTCTTTTTGTTGCATCATCTTGCTGCATCAGCTCTCTGTGCGGGCCAACACTCCGCATAGGCCAGCTTGCCGCACGGGTCAGCTTGCCTTCACCAGAAAGCCCCGGGAACCAAACCCTGGACCTCCTATATGGTAGATGGGAGCCCAATCACTTGAGCCATAGCCGCTTCCCCACTGTATTTCTTTGAATCTAAGATCCCCATCATTGTTAGGCACACTATTAAGAAAAAAATATATCGACAATTATAATGGTGAAACCTCTCCTGACTTTGAGACGTCAAACATGGAAAAAAAAAAATCCAAGAATTAGAAAATGCAAAAAAAAAAATTATATTTTAGTAGTGTTTGTAATTATTGTCTGAAGATATGACTCTGATTTATCCTTCCTTCTCCCTCTTCTCTCCCCTAAAAAATGTAAGAGGTGCCTATTTACTGACACCCTTGTTTTTGGATCTCTTCCAGTCTAAGTATAAAAAAACTGTATACATTTCTACTTTAATTATATGTATCCTCTGGTCTAACTTAATAAAAAATTCACTGTCAATGTGCTTTTCTAGGGAAAGATGTATAGCTTACTTTGAGTTTTTGGTTATCATCTAATATGAAGCAAAATTTATGTACTACCTCTTTGTTGGCCAAAAATGTATATAACCTATTCCTGATACACAGCTTCATATTACAAAAAAAAAAAAAAAGCTTTTTATTTGTTTATTTTTTATATTAGAAACTGTTTTCACAAGGAAAAATTTTGTGGGGCTTAAAAAAGTTTCCTTCTTTGGAGAATATAGAAAAAAAGAGAAGCAGAAAAATAAATTGTCCATAATCCTTCCCGGAGAAGACAAACACTATTATCAATGTTGGCACATTCCCTTTTAGATCTTTCTTCCATGCATTTCTTTCCATGGTCAAGAGATTATTGCTTTTTTCAGAGCAATATTTAACAAAAACATTTTCACATGCCACTAGAATCTCCTTTTAACAAAAAACTTAAAACATTCTTAATATTCATAATAGTTCACTATTTACTCAAAAACTCTCACTTTAATGCAAAAAACACATTTTCCAACAACATATAAATGGAAACCTTCAGAGAACCTCTAAAAAAAAAAAAAAAGATTGGTGGAGCGGGTGTAGCTCAGTGGTTGAGCGCCTTCTTTACATATACGAGGTCCTGGGTTCAATCCCTGGTACTGCCTTAAATAAAAAAAAAGATTGGAAGTATTACAGACACTGTAAAAAGGTTCTTACCTTTCACTTATTACTTTTTCCTCACAATATTCTTCACAGCTATTTATTTTGGTAGACTACAAAAAAGAGAAATCAAAATCAATCAGTCTACTGTAACAAAAATCAATCTCATAATGTTTAATTTTGTTCTTGCCCAATTATTTCCTACATTTGCTGTTATTGCTAATTCTAACATCCCAAAGACACATTTAACATTCAATTAGTACATTTCAAACTGTAGCTGAGGCATTTTCAGTGGCCGAGTTTTTGCTGATTCCACTTATTCACCTTTGGTTTGATCAACCAAAGTCCTCATTTCTACACTTGTCTTGGCTTTTCATTTCTTATATAAGGGATGCTAAACTAGTAAAGAGAGGTAAGGTGGAAGAACAATGAAAATCCAAAGTAATGCTTATTTAGATATGCATATTTGGCATACACTATTACATTGCTTTCATTTTAAAATCTGAAAATGACTCTCAAGAAAATCTTAGTAATTTACAATGTGTTAAATTATATTGTCCTTTTATTATCAAAGTGAGGGCTCTCACCATAGGGGACACAGACCAATCAGCTCATAATTTAACTGAGTATGGTGTTCCAGAGATCCAAAACAGCAGGAGCAGTTTGCTACAATTAGAAGGAGATGCCAATTTGCATTCTTATGTGGTTAGCATGTCTTACATTTCAGTCTTTATCTGAACAAATTATCTTAATGTGAAATTCATTTTATCTCCAGGCTCTGAATTATCTGGTCCCTGCCTGCCTTCTACATTTCATCTGGTGTCATTCTCCTATTTTTCATTAGGTTTCAAATCCATGGGCCTTTCTTTCACTTCTTCAAAACTGCCTATCTCTTTCCACCACAAAGCTCTTCTATAATAAATTCTTTTTCTTTATTCAATGTGTCTTTTCCTCTGGAGGGGGTTTTGCAACCACCCAATCTAAAGTAGGTCTTGGTTATTCTCTTTCAAAGCACACATTTTTATTTTTAATTTTTTAGAACTTATCACAACTTGTTATTACAAATATATTTGCCTCTTTGTTTGATTAGACCCTTGACCTCTCCATTAGATTGTCAGCTCTATGAAGGCAGGAATCACATCTGTTTGTTCACCACTGTGTGCTCTCACTTGCTAATGCCTGAGACACTGAAGGTTATTTCACATAATAAAAAGGATTCCTTTAAATAGGACCTTTCAGTTATAGATGTCATAGAGTTAAAAAGTATCTATAATTAAGTTACCTTAGTAACAATTGTAATGCAGAACTTCAGTGGTGGAAGAAAAAATGTGGGTTGTTTTTCTCAATTGACAACTAAAATGAATCTTCCGAGACCTCATTTGTTTTGAAAAGCTGCTGATTTTAGCCTGGGTTAAAACTGTTTTCCACGTAAAAATCATTTGGCTTTCTTATACCCCATTGTAGTCCTGGGCCTAATAATCTACTATGTGTGCAATGATTTTTAAAATTATAAAGCCTTATATAAGCATCAAGAACTATTATTAACATTATAATCATGAGGTTAAGCCCAACTGGAAATAAATTATGGTGATACTTGTATTAACCAATTTCCTACAGTTCTTGAAAAGTTGGCCTTCGCATGGGGAGGGTTGGGTTGAGGACCTTTAGTCTCTCTTCTCTCTCTCATTACTCAACCACTGAGCTACACCCGCTCCACTCTCCTCTCATTTTTTTTTTTTGCAAAACATTACACAATTTTTTATTATTAAATGAGAAAATGTGATATGTTATATCACATTGCTAGTCAGAGAAATGCTGTAGTGATGAAAGAAAGTCAATGTTTGATCAACCAAAGTCCTCATTTCTACAACATTCATTTACAAAGAAATAATCTTCAACACAGCCCAAAACAACATTCTTGGTTTTCTTCATATTGAAATCCCCCTAAAAAATCATCTTCTGATGGGGCATTTTACTACATAAATTATAGTTCTTCATTTTTACAATTCACCCCCAAACTGTATGAGAGATGTATCATACTAAAATTTCTAAAGCTATTAGGAAATCCTTCACACATTGTCATCATCTGATATGTCACTACTACTTGTCTCTGTGTCATCATTCTCAATAGTGGGTTTGAAAGTGCTGTTTTTCCATAGGGTCCAAACTTGAAGTCACGGATCAGGCCATTTTTCAAAACACCATTTTTTCTCAGACCACACTTCTGCACTGTTCACTAATAACTTGGCATTCTTTCATTTCATACTCAGTTAAGGGAGCACATGTTTCATCATTTTTGCTGTCTTCCTGCCAGCCCATCTCCTTTAATAACCCGTGTTTTGCCTCAAGTGAATGTGAAAGAACATCAGTTTGTGGAAAGGCTGAAGACCTAATGATCTGATGGGAAATCACTGAAGCAATGCCATTCTCTTGTGGAATTTCATTTTCATAAAGGTTTAGTTTACATCCCTCTCCTGATGAGTACTATTGCTGTTATGCAAATTAAATGAGTAGTCATCCTTCTCTGAGCCAGAAGTGTTTTCATCATGATGTTCCTTTTCTACTCTGTCCCTTTACAATGCTTTCAAAAATTCATTCTTATCAGTGTGCATTTGTGTAAGTTTGGTTAGAGAATGAAGTCTGTCAACAGGTGAAGAGGAATTTGAGTGGTTATACTCTTTCACTGAATTTGTTGATGAACTAAAATTCTTGGCAGTTGATTTGGAAGTATTAAAGTTGCCAAGACCATATGCAGACTCATGAGGGAAAGAAGTCCCAACTTTATTTTCTTTAGTTTGGCTTCATCATTGTGTAGGTTTTGTAGGTGGAGCAGCAGGTTTAGGCACTAAGCCTTTATAAACACTTGGACTAGTCCCATTCTTAACTGGCTGTGGCTGAAGATTTCCTACTACTGGGAATCCAGAGGGCTGTTAAGTCTTTTGTATTACCCTTCTTAATGACCAGCATTCTTGGAGTTCTAGATTTAGGATTCGGAGGATATTCCCATACACCTACAGCTAAAGATTTATTCTGATAAAAAAAGTGTAGTTTTTCAGAAAAACAGGGAAACAATCTTAGATTTTTGAACTTTTGGGTTAAACATATAATCTAATGAGGTAGAGCATCCCAGGCTGTTAGTTTAGGATTTATTCTTGCCTCAGCAAAATCTTCAGGTAAAGGTGAACCATCACAGTCTGTATCTTCTGCTCTCTCTTCTGACAACTTCTCATTGGTCCTCACTGTAACTGTGAGAGAAATAAACAGGTTAAGAGGAATTGATTAAACTATTATGGCAACAGAACAGTTTTCTTCATTTGCCTGCAAAAGATGGCAGTTTCAATGTTTTAATTAGAAAAGTTAAAAATAAATGGCATCAGTATCATATTTCTAGTTAAACTTATTTACTAAATTTGCAAATGCTTCAAGAATGGGTTTGTGTCAACTGAGGGAAAATGTTTGGGCAAAGACTTCTGAAAGTAACAGCTATAATGTTGATACATTTGAGTTCTCACTAATAAGGTGATCCATTCACAAATATTTGTGCAAAAGAAAAGCAGGACATAACAAATCCTATTTTACTTCTGATACATTACCCACCAATGAAGAATAGGGGAAAACACTAATGCATTTCATATTTTCTAAACAAACAAACAAAAAAAACCTTCCTAGATATACTCTTTACACTCCCATGCACTCTTTAGTACATCAACTAATTCACTCTGGCTCATCTACCTGGAACACAGGCATCTCCTGCTGTATTATTTTGGTTTAAAAGATTTTGGGCTTCCTCATCCACAACATCCAAGAGAGATTGGATAACTTCAGCTTCTTGAGGATCATCATAAATGTCATCTTCTTGTACATCAGACTCTTGAAAAACAATAAATTACATGGGATTTTACTTTTAAAATATTGAATGAAAAAGAGACGAGGTGAAAAACAGAATATGCTAAGGTCATTTCAGTTTTAAGCATCCATTTTGAAAAGCAGCCATGACTGAGAAGATAGTTTATACTAGAGGGCCAATCTTTTTTTTGTAGAATTACTCTGGCTGCTATGACAAAAGACCACACAACCCAGCTGTAACTTACAAAGACATAAGAATAAACCAAAATCAATTCTGATGCTATACCTTTTTAGGAGACATTAGTAATTTAATGTTTGTTTTCTTAAATTAATCTAAAATAATTCATTCATGAAAGAAACACAAAGAAATTATGGTACAAAGATTAAGGATATACTAAGTTACCCAAATATCCCCAAGAGGAATTTTCTAACATATTAGTCCATGAATTGCAGCTTCACAGAACATAAGAAACACCATCAAATAGAAAAGATATGTAAAAAATAAATTTAATATATATAATTGCATATGTAAATATATATAATAGTTTTATAAATATAAAATATTTTTAGTTTCAGAGATATGAATGAGTGTTGGACATTTAGTTAACAATATTAGTCTTTACACTGTTCTTTTAACAATCTTTAAGTTATAGTAACATGCAGGGGAATAAAGAGAGGATACCTAATATTTCTTTCTTACCTGAATTATTAGCGCATTTAGAGTAACTGGATAACTGATTTGGAAAACTATCTTTGGCCAGGGTTAAGTTTGCTGATTCTTCCATCTGATAAATAGAGCATTTTTCTTCAGGATGCAAAACTTCAATTATTCCTTCCCCATTAACCTAAATTATAAAACAATTATTCCTTCCCCATTAACCTAAATTATAAAACAAAAGCAAATCATTAGTTTACTCTTTCAATTTCCAGGATTAGGCAGGGGCTGTGCATTGCCCCTCCACATAATTTTCCTCTTCTTCCTTAGTAAAAGGACCCTGGAGTTTTAGTTGGACACATGGCTGCTCAGAATAGAGGAACTTTTCTCAGACTCCCTTACAGCTAAATGTGGCCACTTAATTAAGATTTGGCCAATGAAATATAAATAGAAATGTATGGATTTCTGGGAAGTACTACTAAAAGGAGGAGGCATTATTCATCCGTTCCTATTTCCTGCTCCTTACAATGTCAGTGTGATAAGCTTGAGCCCTAGCAGCCATCTGGGACATAAATACGACTATAGCACCCTAGGGATGGTATAGTGATGTGCTAGAAGAAACCTGGGTTCCTGGGGACTAAGGAACTACTCAACCAGCCCTGGAGTTTCTGCCTTTTTTTGTTTTGTTTTTTTTTTTTAAACACGAGAGAGAAGTCATCCTTTAAAATTTCAAAGTCATTGTCATAATAAACAGAATATGATGTCATTGAATATAGTGAACCAATTTTAGTAATTTGTTCAAGGGAAATAATATTGTCGACTCCGCATACTTACTTTACTTTAGTTCAGGCATAATTATTTCAATCTTCCCTTCCCCTCAAGAGTTAAAATAGTTCTGAAACAGTCTTTGGTTTACTGATAGTGTTTACCTTTAATCATTACCATCTTGAACTCAAATGAATATGTACACATATCTATACAATGATTAAACCTCAAGTAAGATGAAATCATCCCCAGGAGATGATTAAACATAATTATAACATTAGGGTGACATTAAAGAAGACCATAGGGTTAAAGAGAAAGTCAAACTTTAAGGTGCGTGTCTGATAAAGAAATAAGGAATTCAATAAGTTAAGTAGAAAATAAAGATATTTCAAACAGGTTGGTATCTGAGAAGATGATAAAACTTGGTGAAGTAGGTAGGGAATATATTGCCACATCACTTTTATAGGTAGAAAATTTGAAGGATCAGTTAATGTGACTCACAGCTACTGTCTATAAAATGAAGAGTGATCACGGGGGAAAATCCTTTTTATAATCTAGAGTAAAAAACTGATGATCAATATTTTTAGGAAATAATTGTGCAGTAAGAATGTGCAAAAAGGGATGAGAGTTTCCATTGTCAAATAAGTCTGGAAACACAAGGTCAAACATTAAATCAATATTTTTATTCCAAGAATCTTCAAAACCCATACTAAGATAAATTATGAATTGCCAAAAGAGAAATCTATTATGCAGCATTTCCTAAATTTATTTGACTTCAGAAGTCTCTCTTTTGAGGTATATTTTATGAGACTTGCCCTCCATGGGAAGTTTTAGAAAAATTAAATAGGATTACTAAAGTTTAGAAGTTGAGGGAACATGAAATAAAAAAGGAAAAAAAAATGACCTTCTAAGTATTTATGAGCTGTCACATGGACACAGACTCCAATTTAATGACTTGATCATCAGTTAGACACAAAGATTTTCAAACCCAGTTTAAACTCATTGAACTTAAATGGTACAGAATTCATAAAAAGATTGTTCATAAATCTTTGGAAATAAATAGAAATGGTGAAAGCATATCATAGTGTTTGTAACTAGCAGTGCTAATATATGGGTATGACAGTGGTTGAAAGTGAAAGTTTAAGGTCGTGTATATTAGTAGAAGGAAAGCTAAAAAAATGTAACATGGGACTGTAGAGCATAGCAAAACCTCTTGTGAAATATGAATATGGGTAATATTGCATATATACGACTGGTTTTCTTTGACACTTGTGGCAACTTGATATTATTTATGAATTCCAAAAAGAGATATTATGTTTGTAAACTGGTCTGTTCCTCTGGGTGTGATACCCCTTTGATTATATTAAATTCAGAGGTTTCACTTTTACTTTATTAACTCAAGAGTAGGGCTTTGATTTGACCACGTCATTAGGGCATTCAGGGTTGAGTTGCTGCTCCCTTGGTGGGCTATATAAATGGATACTCAATCAAGAACACAGAAATAGATTCATGGAGAAGATACAAAGAGGAAGAGAGACAGCTCCATAGACAAGGCAGGGGCCCTGAGAAGAGAGATGAGCCTGATAGTCTACAGCTGACCTTGTGAAGAGACCAGAGCAGCTGAGCCTGGAGAGAAACGAGCCCTCCAGCCTACAGCTGAGATCAGAAGAAACTGGGCCCATGGAGTCTTAATAGGAAGAGGAAGGCTGAACCTCACAGAAATCGCCTGCCATCTTGCTTCAACACATGGTAACCGAGTTTGGTGAGGAAGTGACTTTGAGTTGGATTCTTTAGGGCCTTGTAACTGTAAGCTTCCACTCCAAATAAATACCCTCTATAAAAGTCAACAGATTTCTGGTACTTTGCATCAGCAACCCTTTTGGGTAACTAATATGAAACTGTAGAAATGTACATTAATGTTACAAGATGTTAAAATCAGGCAAAAATACAACTAAAGCAAAATATGCACAATAGTATATAGTAATATGTTAATAATCTTCTATTAAGGATAAAAAAAAAAGGAAATATGCTAAGTGAAAGAAACTAGACAAAAGATACCACAAATTGACTCCATCTATACAAAATATAAATACACATAAATTAGAAAGATGGAAACAGAATAGTAGCTATAGACGGCAGGGGAAGCATAGACAGACTGAGAAGTGATTATTAAATGGTAGAGTTTTTTTGTCTTTTGTTTGTTGTTATTATTATTATTATTACTATCAGAATAATGAAAATGCTCTAATAATGACTGAAGCGGTGAATACACAACTATGTGATTATACCAAATACCACTGACTGCATACTTTGGATGGAGTATATGCTTTATTAATATGCATCAATAAAATTGATTTAAAAAAATAAGGGGAACAGGTGTAGCTCAGTTGCTGAGCACCTGCTTTGCATTTATGAGGCCCCAGGTTCAATGCTCAGTACTGCCTAAAAAAAAAAAAATACTGAATTCATAACTATGAAATAGTTATGAGTAGAAAATAACTTTCTAATTCATTGGTAAATTGTGAAGCACTTCATGGATTACAGAGTCCAATGATTTGGGGAAAATGCAGAATTAAATGATTAGCATGAATATTAGCATGAATAAAGAGTGTGGTTCATTCTGAAGATTTCACTTTCTTTAATAAAATGAAAAGTATAAATGTGTGACAGTTTGAATTTTGCGAATCCCTGAAGCGATTATATGCTTAAACTAATAATTCCTGTGGGTATGGTACCCTTTGCATATATTAGATTCAATTAAGGGACTCTTTGATTAAATCACTTTCAATTAGATTGCTTTAGAGCTTTTGTTTGATCTAGGTCAGTGAGGTGTGACCCAGGTTGGGTTTCTGCCCTGTTGCTGGGTCTTATATTAACTGAGAACACACAGAAAGAAAGCAGACACACAAAGAAAGAGCGCTCTGGCATTTTGACCCTGCCATGTGAGAGAGAGGACTCCAGGCTCACCTACAGCTGCAAGAAGACAGGGAAGCCCCAAGAAGCTCAGGAAACCAGGCTCAGGGAGAGAAGCCTGATCACCCACAGCTGAACTCGAGGAGAAAGCAGAGAGAGTGACTGACAGACCCACTATCTTGCCTCACCACATGGCAGGACTCCAGGATCTGCTAACAGCTGACCTTTGGTGAGAAAGCATCTCTGATACCTTGATTTGGACATTTTTAAAGTCTCGGAACTGTAAACTTTTACTCCAAATAAATTTCCTTTATAAAAGCCAACCCATTTCTGGTATTTTTATATCGGCAACCTTTGGCAAACTAAGACAATATGGTAGATGGAATACAATTATTTCTTCATAAATAGTGGTTATATAACGATGTTAAAATATTTTACTTGATTGTGAAACTCCATTCTTAATGAGAAATTCATAGTACATGCATTAGCATTCAAAGACAGAATATCATTTGGGAGACTTCCTGAAAGATTTTAACTCCAACAAAAAATGTTGGCAGACATTGAACAGCAAAAGTCCTGGTATCTAGAGTTTTATGTTAATTTAATGGACACTCTACTCTCCTTCCTTTCAGCAACATGCTGATATTTAAAAAGAAAATAAGCACTGTAAAGCATGAATAACACTAGAATTACATGAAAATTCAATTGCTTCAGCTATGGGAAATTGAAGACCTTCTAAATAAACAGAGAATAATGAGTATTGTATTGCATCTCAATCCACATACATACAAATACCAGGAAATTTTAAATTTTGTGTCCCAACCATTTCTGTCTCATAATCCGCTTTTGCAATATCTTTTCACAACTTGCTAAATCAAGTCACAAATGTGAGATAACATAGTTATAGACGAAAGGCATAGAATTTTGGGCTTTTGGTCACTAAATCCATTTTTATCTCCTATACAAAACCCACCTCGTGTTTAGAACCCTGTTGAGAATATAACACTTACAGATTACTAGGAGGGCAATGCATCAGCTCTACATTTTACATGGAAAGAAATTCAAATAGTGAACTTCAGAATAGATTGCATGGGATGTACGTGGTATAAACAATTCCATTAAATGAAGATTTAGTTGTATCATTTAAAAATTCACATTACATGCCAGAAAGAAAATCATAAAAAGAAACATTAGCTAAACAAATGGGTAAAAATGTAGTCTTGAAGAGAGAGCATGAAATAGACTTTAGTTATACATTAGTCTTTTTGTGAAATCACCCCCAAATTTCTTTGCACTAATCTTAAATGATTTAAGCTCTTTCATTTACTATATGGTGAAGCATTTTCTAAGTCATTATTAAGCCTATTTCTTGAAACTAGTGTTTGTTTTTTTTTTCTTCTTCACTAGTAGCAGAGATTTGACATTTGAGGGTCATTGGGGGCCAATATTAACCTAAGGGAGCAATTCCATTCATAATTTCATTCGTCTTCTCTTCCCTTGGTCTAAGAGACAACAAACAGAATTCTGTATATTGATCAAAATATCCCATCAATAAAACTATCCATTTATGTAATTAGCTATTTAAGAGCTGAGAGTGTACCAAATGATATACGGTTATAAGTGTGGTGGCTTTACTTTGTATGCCTTCACTTAGCAAAGACTACTAGTTCACTAAAATATATACTAACTGATCAATAAAGATGCCTGGAAAAGACAAATATTTAAATATAAAATCACTTTGGTTCAAATCTCAAACAAGCTGTTTTTTAAGATAAGTAAATATGACATGAAAGAAGGCAGCCTTTTATTTACCTTGGAGAAAGAATTATTAGGAGTTAGGGCAGGTTTACCACAGGGCTCCACACTGTGATGACCTAAAAGTAACAACAAAAATATTAAGGGATCTGTCCAAAATAAAATAGAGGTATCAAAATAATTAAATAAAAACTCATTGTGGATGTTATAATGTGTATTAGTACACTAAAAGACATCATGCCACAAATCAATTTAAAAGCAACTAAATGGAATCAAATATTATAGAAGGATTTAGCCCAAGGAAAAAAAACAATTTCTTAAAACAGGTCACATAAAAGATCAGTTTGGCTGAATGGTTTAAGATATTGAATATAAATTATCCAAACCTAGTAGGAGAGACATTATTGGTGCTGAGCTATATTCACTTTACTGTTTAAGGGAAGATAGCAAGCCTGTTATCCCATTTCGTAAAAGCTATCAATTTATCACATGAATATAAGTTATGGATACAACCCACATATTTCTAAACCAAAAGCTAATTTCAGAGAGGATTGTGGGAAGATGGTAGAGTAGGAAGCTGCAGGAATCAGTCCCTCACAAGAAAACTATTGAACTGGCAGGAATTGTCTGAAGTACTTTGAAACTTTGGAGTAGAGTAGAACACTGTGCAGCATTCAGGGAATGGTGGGGGGAAGAGTCTGGTAAATTGTGGAATTTCGTTCTCTGTACAGCAGCTACCACCTCCTATTCCTCAACCTAGTGGCAGGCAGTAGTGGAGGTCTCGACCCCAGTTTCTGGTTCATCTTACTGGTGTTAGAAGGGGATATAAAGACTTAGTTCCAAGAGTGTGCAGCCTGATCACTGATGACTGCTTTGACCAGCTACTTCCAATCCCTGGAGGCCTGGCTCTGAGGGCTGCCATTGTTCCAAACCACTTCCAGCAAAACGGCAGAAGAGTCTTATAGGTAGTATCCTTCCTCCAAGCTACAGGAAACAGTAAAAGGCCTGCATTTACTGGCCAAGTGCCAAATCAAGAAAACACAGCTTCAAAAAGCCATAGAAGAAGTCCCCCGCAATTAGAGGTGGAGTGGGCATCACCATCCCAGAATTCTCAGGATTAGGGAATAAAATATGGACTAGAGTGGACTTACTGGTATTCTACTATAGACTTATTGTGATTCTAGCAATGGAAGAAATTATATCATTGATGTGGAGACAGTGGCCACTGGAGGTGCTGAAGCCAGGGAGAGGGAAAAAATAGGTGAAACATGGGGGCATTTTTGGGACTTGGAATTGTCCTGAATGACACTGCAACGACAGATACAGGCCATTATGTATCCTTCTATAACTTACAGAATTGTGTGGGAGAGAGTGTAAACTACAAAGTAAACTATAATCCATGCTTAGTGGCAATGCTCCAAAATGTGTTCATCAATTGCAATGCATGTACCACACTAATGAAAGAAGCTGCTAATGTGGGGAAAAGTGGGAGGTGTGGGGAGTGGGGCATATGGGAACCACTTTTATTTTTTTAATGTAACATTTTATGTAATCTAAATATCTT
>JAQZBX010039198.1:0-23119 GCA_029593785.1 Cabassous unicinctus
AACAAATATGTATCCCAGATAGTCAAAAATAAATAATGCATATATCATATATAAGAAGGAAAGAAACATAATTGAGCATACAGGTTCTAATTTTTCTTAAATTATTGTGGATCCATTCGAATGATTTTCCTCTCATTGTTTTTTCTCTGTTCACATTGAAATGTTGATGATTTTCCTAATGTTTAGAATATTGAATTTCGGATTCTTCATAATTCTTCCACTATTACCCCCCCCAGCCTTTCCATAGCTGTCTCAATTGCTTAGGGATGAGCATTTGGGAGGCATTTGAATACCAGGAGACTGAGCAGGATTGCAAGTGATTTCTCTTATTTTGGAAAATGTAAATGACATTTATTCCTAACTTTGTAACTCAGTCCAAGAAGTCAGACCCAAATTATTTTAGGTTGAACCATATACACTTGCTAATACGGAATCATTTTGGACATAGAAAACCATCAAGGGCAGTGTTTCAACCTAACACTTTAGATATATTGAACACAATACTTAGATATACTACACAGGAATGAAAGGGAGAGTTTTGAAAACTCTGTGACTCTTTAAAGATAAACTGCTGAAACGAACTTGGTATTAACAAAGCCAAGCATTTCTCCTAGGTTTTCCAAAGACTGATTATGTAAAAATCAAATTATACTGAATATGTAGTACAGCAGAGTTTATACACACACACATACACACACACACACATATAATAAAAAGAGACAATAACCTTTGGGAAAATTACAGAAGTCTAGATAGAGTTAATTAAAAAAAAAACTGGAAAAACTGGAATTAATGAATTGGTATAAAATTAAACATGAGAGATATTCAGCTTTCACTGAAGAAAATTAGCTTCACACTCTTAAAGCATAATCTCTCTTTACACCTTCCAGCTTAATTGTGCATAATTATTTTAAAAACCTCAAAGATGTTCTGCTAATCTGCTAATGATGCAGCTACCATCACTAGCTGTAATGATTCATAGTGTTATAAATTGTTGAATTATATAAGAGTTAATTAAGACTGACTAAGTTATAAAGTACTTTCCTTGCATGAGAATAAAGTGCTCAGAAGGAATGTTTATGTGATTTCTAAATCACAAGCCTAAGCAAATTAGTGAGGCAATTTCTTTCATTCTTCCAGCCTAGAAATGCTAACTCTTTTCTTCGATAAATAAAAAAATCTACGTATAGATAGTGGGCAAATGAACAATTTGGAAGTTTGACTTTTACTCAGCTCTCACTCACCCACCCTAATTTATTTTTCATCAGATCATACGAGAGCAGGTTTTATTTCAGTTAGGCATAGGAACTATGGGTTTTAAAGCAGGGCTTTTCATTCTTCTAATGAAATAGAGATAATTTCTAGTATAGTTTTTCAGATAGTTTAAGAAATTATGTAATAGCATGAAAACTAATGATTTCCTCCTTTGACATCATGAGAGGATTGCCATCCTTATCGTTATTCTCTCATGTCACAGGGCAATTCTGTACATGGTCACGGTCAAGTGTGAGCATAAGGATTTGGGCTTTAAATACAATGTTTTCTGTAGATTAACTTGAAAAATGATAAATTACACTTAAAGATATTATTGAAGAAGAAAAATGTTAGGTTAGTACTGTTATCCTTTCATTAAAAATTTACTTTGTGCAAACCTGTAAACTCAATCATGATGAGTTCATATATATATAAAACTATATATATATAATTATATATATGCCAAAATAGAAAATAGATTCCTACCATTTTATAATAATTAAAAAGGAAATGAAATAAAGTGAGCAACTGGAGAAGGGACAGAAGTGAATTCTTGTTTTTTATTATTTTATTAATAATTTCCTTTCTAATACTCTAATAATCACCCATATATCTATGGGGAAATTTGAGACCACATGAAATTAATACCACAGAGTTGTCACAGAGGTAATTTAACCCCACTTTTTCACATTAAATGTGACTGTAAAAGGATATCAGTTTCAAATCTTCCACTTTGAAATTTTATTTAGATTAAGGCCCATATTTCAAATCTTACTTAAATAGAATTTTGCACTTTTATGCTGCAGTAGATAGTGAGAAAAGGAATGGAATTTGGAGGGGTCAGCCTGAGTACACATTTCAGCTCAGCCATTTACTAACTTTGTGACAGTGGAAAAATTATTCGAGTATCAGTTTGTTGAATTTACACTGTGAGTTTTCTCTTTGGATCATTATTCTGAGACAATTAAATAATGCAGATAAAAATACCTAGCATAATTCTTGGACAAAAAGGGGGTAACAGACAGTTTCTTCTATTCCATCTTTCTTCTTTAAGCCAGTAAAAGCAAACATTGTGAAAAACTTTAAAATCGGCAAAAAGCATACTGAGACCCCTGCCTATAGTGCACAGAGTTATCTTTAGCTTTTATTATTTCTGAGCTATTTTACAATTCTGTAAATTTGAAAACTATCAAGAACGCAAATGATTATTTTCCAGTGAAATGGAAATTAGTTCTGTTCTGATGTAGTGCAATTGTTTATTACTCTGTAGAGAAATCTATTTTACACCTATTTGAAAATTAATTCTGTCATTCTTTATCTGTGCTTAAATACATGGTAATTTGGTTTATCTTCTGAACAAGCTGTAATATCTTGCTGATATCTTCAGTAGGTAATGAGTTAAATAAAATATTTTGCATTTTACACCTATTTGAAAATTAATTCTGTCATTCTTTATCTGTGCTTATATACAAGGTAATTTGATTTATCCTCTGAACAAGCTGTAATATCTTGCTGATATCCTCATTAACTAATGAGTTAAATAAAATATTTTGCGTGAGTTTTTTAAAAAGGCAATGAACTTTTTAACTCATAAGGCCCCCAAATTAACACTACTGTTTTAGTGATCATCTGGTCCATCTCATCTTTTACAGAGAGTACCTCAAGTCTTTGAAAAAAGTAGAAAACTCAGACCAAAGGCTTTTTTCCCTTATAAACAAGACACTTTCACCTAATTTTTCCATTAGATTGGCTTAAAATTTTGTTAGTAAATTAAGAAATAGTAATGATTTTCTGCAAATGCAATTTGACTCTAAGTCCTTATAACTATTACCTTGTTGAAGTCTTCTTCTTTGCAACTTTATTCTAAAATTACATTCTTTTAACCAATTTCCATAATGGGATTACAGTACAACAACATATTTTTATTTCTTGAAGTGTGAGAAACACATGCCTGATAGATTCAGTATTGTGCTGCCAAACTTGTTGAAATAATGTCAGCTTTCTTACATCTTTGGGTAACAATGTAATGTTAAAATATAGGGACTGTCTCTAACTGTGATAGCACAATATTTTCGTATCTGAAAAATATCTCCACTAACCTCTTATGTTACAAGTATATAAGAATTCTTATGGCATGCATGAAGAATGTAATCCAGCTGCTAAGTGATGAGAGTAGGTGTGTGTCTTAGTTTGCCTGGGCTGCTATGACAAATACCACATACTGGTTGGCTTAAACAGCAGGGATTTATTGGCTCACAGTTTGTTGGACATGCTTTCTCCCAGAGTCCCTATATTCTGGTGCTGGCTTGGCAGCAGTCCTTGGGTTTCCTTGGCTTGTAGATGCATCTCTGCCTTCATCACATGGCAATCTCCCATGGCTTCTACTTCTGGCTTGTACTTACTGCATCTGGATTTCCTCTGTTTGTAAGGACTTCAGCCATATTGGATTAAAGCCCATCCCACTTCAATTTGGACTCATCCAGCTGAGTTCACACCCTCAGGACTCAGGGTTAGGACTTGAACATACCTTTATGGGAGATGTGATTCAATCCACCACAGTGTGTATACATATATCTTGCTTTTCTGAACTGCCGTGGAAAGACTGTTTGGCATAATCTTTCTTGACCAGATAAATTTTGTAACTTTCTGAAGGAAAGCCTTGGTACAAGCTCTAT
Organism: Cabassous unicinctus; assembly: GCA_029593785.1. Taxonomy (NCBI): domain Eukaryota; kingdom Metazoa; phylum Chordata; class Mammalia; order Cingulata; family Chlamyphoridae; genus Cabassous; species Cabassous unicinctus. The sequence continues at coordinate 3,930 of JAQZBX010039198.1, forward strand.
TGTGAGTGTGGAGGTCAGAGATGGAGAAGACTGCTATTGACTTGATTGGTGACTGTACTATAGCATCACTATTTGAGACAGTTACAGTTTTAACAGGATGTCAAGACAAGAGTGCTTATGGGGAAATGAATTCTACTTAAGCAGACGATGAGTTCGGTGACCTCACAGCCTTTTTCCTATCTCACATTTCTTTGATTATTATGTTACTTGGGAAATATCTACAATGGTTTGAAATTTTTTCCTGCTCCATTGTAGATACTTTGCAGCTGTTTGTCTTGGTTGATGTTAATTTACCAAAACCAGCATTTTGAGAGGACAGCCTATTAAAATCAATTGATTGTTTCAGAGTACAGAAGGAAAAATATTAAAAGTAAAACCAAAAGAATTCTGTAATCACTGAATTGACAGAGCTATTTTATCATTTCACATTTAAGTTTTTTTATTCTCAGTAATGTATATCTGCTTCTCTGGCAATTGTTAAAATAAACGAGGCTCTTCAGGGGCAATGAAGCACATTTAGAAAGTATTTAGTTGAAATGGAGGTTCTAAACATATAAGGCATTGTTTCCCAGGTCATTTATAATAAGATGTTGTTTGGCCTTGTGAAGGATATAAAGATAATACGGGGATAAATCTTGCTAAAACTTCAGCTCTGAGAGCACTTACCTTTATTAATATAATCTAAAACTATAGAAGGGTAAATTAAAGTATACATATATTAAAGTGTATAGTAAAGGATCTCTGTGAACATGTTGTAGTTACAAGGAAACAGTATAAATGTTTTACAACACCAGTATTTTTTTAATATAAGTTTTGTGGCCACCTTAAAAATTTCATCATTGCAGAAGATTTTTCCCTTTTCTCTGTCAATAAATGTTTAGTTGTCAAATCTATCATTTTTCATGCTTGACGTGTTTTTCTAAAACTGCCCGCCAACTTTCATCTTTAGGAAATGAAATACATTCATGAGGTCAGCCCACATGTGTATAGTTCAAATGGCAGCGTTGATGTTTATAAAGCACTTCTCGTGACAACTTGTTATTTCACACTTTGTAATTGTGAGCTCTCTAGGTCTGGGCAAGGTCTTTTGTTTGGGAAATTACTGTCAACTATTGTCATCATTCTGGGGGAAATTTCCATATAATTTTGGATGCTTAAACCAGGTATGGTTAGTGGAAACTGTAGGACATTCTTAGCTAAAGCAAAGAGCCTTTTTCCTTTGAGTACTGCCTCTACATTTTTTTAAATTGTATTGTCAACACTAAACTTCTGGAAGTGGAGGACAGAAGTACTGGCTACCTGCCATCTGCACATGAGTTTGGCAGATGACTTGGCGGTCCATTGAGAGCTGTGGATTTGCAGGGAAATTGTGCCGCCAGAAATACGAAGGTTCGTTATGAAAAGTAATGAATGTACTTTTAGTGTCTCTGAGTCCTAAAAAAAAGGCAACATCACGCTTGGTAAAGAAGGAGTTGCTATTTGCCTTCTAAGGCTTCTCTAGCTCTTATGTGTGTTATTGCCAAGTTCAAAGGCATATTTTGCCCTAGATGGGGATAACTCATTTAGACTTGGTAGTCAAAGCCCCCATAGGCTTGGATAACCTCTGGGTAGCGACTTCATACATATAAAGTAAAGCAGAGAATTCGGCTTTTTGGCTCCTCTTGTCCATCAAATGGGGTAATTGCAGACAAAATAAATAAATTTGGATTTCTGGAGATATCTTGATTTTTTTTAAGTTGAAGTATTAGTTTATGAGTTATCTATTGCTGCATGCAAATTACCCAAATGTCTAGCAGCTTAAAACAGCAAACAGTTATTATCTCACAGTTTGGGGGACTCAGATCCTGGGTGTGGCTTGGCTGGATGCTTCTGGCTTAGGGTCACTCAAGAAGCTGCTGTCAAGGTGGGGTCAGGGTACTGTCCCACCAAGGTATGCCTGGGGATAATCTGCTTCCCAACTGACTCTTGGGGCCAGTGGCCGGCCTCAGGCCCCTGCCGGCCGTAGGCTGGAGGCCTCAGTTTCTTGCCACGTGGACCTTTGCCCAGGGCAGCTAAGTAGCACTGCAGCTGGCTCGGAGCAAGCAAGTGGGAGCAGGTGGGGGCTGCCCAGAGTGATAGCCACAGTCCTTTTGTAACTTAACTTCGCAAGTGACATCCCATGACCTTTACTGTAACCTGCTCATTTGAAGCGACTGGTCCACACTCAGGGGAGGGAATTCCACAGGGTGTGGATGCCAGGAATTGGAGATGCTTTTGAGGCTGCCCACCACACTGTGTCATCCTTGTCCTCTTAAGCTCCTTGGCCTTTGCTATAAATAATGGTAACTAAAGTTTGTGATCTAGGAAACCAAGAATGGGCTCCTTCTCCTGCCTCCAAAGTTAATCCTAAGAAATTTCCTTGGTGCACACATTTTGACCACGTGTCATATGAAACTTTCCAGAATGAGGTTATCAGACATTGAAACAAAATACATGCAGAGTGTTTGCCATCAGGTACGAGGAAGGCCGGGTACTGAGGGGCGCAGGGCATTCATTGCCCCTGGCCTGGCAGGGCCCTTGACATTGAATTAGGGGGAAGGGGTGGCATCGTGGGGACAGTGCAGAATCAGGAACTAGGCACAGCTCTACTGCTCAGCCTGTGCCACCTACATGTGACTGCGTCTACATCTGTAAAATGAAGGTCAGTGTTTGCAAAGTGAAGAATTAATAGTCTGAGCTTCTGCATGAAGTTCATAGGTCAGGGCTTAACACATAAGTGTAAGCTGTTACTAATATAAATTAGTAGTGGATAAGTGCCACAGGAATGCACTTTGAAATGATAGAAGCATAAACATAATTTTTTATTTTTCTCAGAAATTCACAGATTAAGGCAATTTTGCTGCACAGTACATTCTAACATTACAAAACCCCCACAAACCTCCCATTTTTTAAATGTTTATTTTGGGCAGTACCAATTGTGATGCTTTCATGCCAACAGAACAACTGTACAGCTTGGTGCCCTGCGTTTTCTTTTTAGATGGCCTCGAGGCTTTTTCATTCCATTTGTACTTACTCCACTTATGTATTCATTGATTCCCAGGAGCGCCTACAGTCCTAGATGCTGGAGAGAACAGAGATGGCCAGGATTCATTCTCTGCCTGCCTTAGTCTGCCAGGGCTGCTATGACAAGTGCCACCCAGTGGGTTGGTTTAAAGAAGAAGAATTTATTTTCTGATGGCTCTGGAGACTAGAAGTCCAAATCAAGATCTTGGCAGGCTATGCTTTCCCCCAGCATCTCTAGCATCCTGGTTCTGGCTTGCCGTAATCCTTGGGGTTCCTTGGCTTGCATCCCTGCCTCCGTCAGGTGGCATCTCCTTCTGGCTCCTACTTCTCCTGTTCAGTAGTCTGTGTCTCTGTCCAGACTTCCTTTCCTTTTAAGGACTGCAGATGTATGAATGAAGGCCCAGCCTCATTCAATTTGTTCTCATCTAAATTAGATCTTGAAGATCCTATTCACAAATGAGTCCACACCTTCACTCATAATAACATCTTCAAAGGTCCCATTGACAAATGGATTCACATGCCAGGAATGCAGATTAAGACTTGAACTTGTCTTTTATGAGGGACATGGTTCAATCTCCAACATCACCCCTGGAGAGCTCATCGACCTATAGACAAATACATATGCTATCAAGTGCAAAGTGCCCTAAAAGAGGCAGCATGTGAGCTGTGTAGGAATATCCTGAATGAAGAAGGCCTTCCAGTCAGAGGGAATGACATCTGCAGAGGCTCAAAGGCAGGAAGCAGCAAAGCATTGTGGTCACTGCTTGGTGGCAGCACAAAGAGAGGGACGGGTGTGGGTGGGAAATGGAGCCGTGAGCCTGCTCAGGAGCCAGGCCCACTGACTCAGCCCGAGGAGACTGTTACTTCAATGACCACATAGAGTAAGAAGCAAAGTCCTTCTGGTTCCTTAGAAGCCCCCCACAATATAGCATTGTGACCCCTGGGGCCCCAACAACTCTTCTCTGCTTGCATGCTCTGCTCTCCTAGTCTTTGACCTTCGTTCTGCTGGAACATTCTTCCATGGCAGTTGCTTGGCCTCATCCCTCACCTTCTGTAGGAGGTCTCTTTAATTCTTCCCAAGGTACTATGGACCATCCTACAGATGGACTCCCATCCCACATTCCCACTCTGCTTCTTGTGTACATAGCTTATCTTCCCACACACCATGTCATTTGTGTTGAACTATGCTTGTTACTCATCATCCATCTCCCCATCCAAACGTAAGCTCCCCAGAGACAGGGAGGCACCTTCATCTTTTCTGCTCTCTAGTGTATACCGGCCACACCGTAAGCACCCAATAAACATTTGTTGATTCACTGAATAACTGAATGTCTTTGGATGATTTTATGAGAAATTTGAATTCTGAATGAGAAAGAAGAAGAAAAGGGAAAAAAGGAAAAGCTGGAAACATGTCTGCCTTCTTTTACAATGCCTCATTTCTACATTTTGCTGTCGCTCCAGGCAGACGTGTGAAAATTTCATACCTCTTTGGCTCTTTTAGTAAAGGAGCTTGGGAATGTAGGTGATGGTATCCCATAAGAACATGGCTCTTTCATGATGTCAGAGATCATCTTGTTGACTCTTTTGCCCGCCCACCTCCATCCCTCACTTCGTCTCATTTGCTTCTATCATTTAGGGATGTGTGGGGTCAGCTGCAGAGTCAGTGGCTGCTGCTAACCCAGGCTCTTTGCTGTGAGTGCTGTGTTCCTGTTGTCTTCTTGCCTGGAGACCCCAACTCACCAGGATGTGTGTCCTACACTGGACCTTCTCCTTGCCCCAGACCCTCCGTGCTTCTGCGACTGCAAGCTCCCTGCCTAGCCCTTTTCTGCCCAGCTCTGCTCCTTTCTTTTGCCCCCCCCCCCCAGGGTTCCCTTCGTGTGTCCCATTTTCTGACTCTTCTTGAGCTCCATTACCTGGGCTTCCATCCTTACTTCTTGGCTGAAACTTTTTTCCAGAGTGCTTGAAGGACATACTTACAGACAAATCAAATATGAAGTGGTTTCTCTGTTGCATTGAACTTCTTTACTTTTGTGAAATGGAGCTTCCCTGGGTTTTTGGAATCTGGCAGGCACAGAGTCCAATTCTACCTCAGTTCAATCCTCACTGGGAGAATTTAGACAAGTTATGTCATTTCCCTGAGCCTTTAGAGTCCTTGCTTATAAAATGAGGATTAAATGAAATAAAGTTTGTAAAGCCCCCACATGTGGCATTTAACAAATGTTTTTCTTCTCTTTTCTTGCTTTTAAGTCTCACCTCTTCCATTGACAGCCTTTCCTGATTGTCTCAAACTCTCACTAATCCTATGCTCTCTGTATTTCAATCTGCCCAGCTTAATTTAGGATTTAATTATATCTTGCCTTCATTCAGGTACATTGGTTTTCCTTCCTGGTGAGATTTTTTTTTTTTAACTTTTTATTGTAGTAACTATCTAACAACTCATAATTTCCCATTTTAACTACTCTCAACTATACAATTCAGTGTAATTATAGTCACAATATTGCACTACTATCACCAATATCCATGACCCCTATTTTTCCATCATCTCAAACAGAAACTCTGCACCCATTAAGCCATAACTCCTTCTTTCCTGCCCTCTTTCCCCCCAGCCCCTGGTAAGCTATCATCTACTATCTGTCTCTATGAAATTTGCTTCTCTAAGTATTTCCTATAAGCAAGGTCATACAATATCTACCCTTTTGTGCAGGGTTTCTTTCACCCAACGTGATGTCTTTAAGGTTCATCCATGTTGTAGCATGTACCAGCATTTCATTCCTTTTTACAGCTGAATAGCATTCCATTGTGTGTGTATACCATATTTCGTGTATCCATTTACCTGTTGATGGTTACTTGGGTTGCTTCCACCTTTTGGCTATTGTGAATAATGTTTCTAAAAACATTGGTGTACAAATCTGTCCAAGTCCCTGCTTTCAATTCTTTGGGTATACCTCAAGAAGTGAGATTGCTGAATCTGGTGAGATTTTAAAAGCAGGGACTGTGTATTTTACGTCTTCATTTCTGAACATTCTAAACATAGTGATGAATGGCGAATAAATGCTCAATTATTACTTTGCAATTGATATGGCTATTTAGGTGGTGATGTCACTTGATCCAGAGATATGTGACATCATCTCCCCAAAGTCCTTGTGCATACCTGGTTCTGTTGACCTGCCATTGTTAATGATATCCTCCTTCTCTTCTCTTCCCAATTACAGCGTGTGCTTTCCGATACAATGGGCTCTCATTTGTCTACCTTATCTACCTCTTGCTCATTCCCCTGTTCTCAGAACCAACAAAAGCAACAATGCAAGGTAAGAAACATTTACTATTCCTTACCAGAGTTATGCAGTTTGGATGTGTTTTGCTGAGCTTCCTCGATTTGTCTTTATCCAATGGGAGGGATGGTATCTGTGGCAGGGCTGGTCAAGGATAGTCAACTGCACCTTGTTGGAAATACCTGGTTTTGTCACTTACACAACTATTCTCCCCACTGATACTCTATGAGATCTGTGCTACCCTGCTTGCCACTGTATCTGGAATAGTTTGACTACTTAAGACTAATTTCAAGGATTGTCACTTAAATAAGGCAGATGATGTGACACTATTGGTATGTGCATTTGCATATTGGATTGCTGGGATGGAAGTGGTGGCCAGTGGGGAACAGGCAGGCAAGTGTCTTACATTTCTAAACCACTGATCAGTAGAACTGGGCTAGAAATCGGATTCTAGTCATCACATGATCATATCAGTTGGGGTCTGCAAAAATGTAGATCCTTACCCTTTGTGCTCACAGGAACCCCAAAGCATATCAAAGCATGGTGACAATATGTTTTGAAGCTCTGATTAAGAGGCACAGTCTGGTTTGTGAATTTATTTCTTTGTTTATTAGATTTCTCCTACAAGTCTAAAAATTAAACCATGCTGAGTTAATTCAATAAATTGTTTACCAAACAATGCAATTACAAGAAGTAAGGACTGTGCCAAATGTCTTAAGCAAACACCATAGACTTTTGACTACATGGAAGGGAAATGAAGCTGTATTTGAACCAGCTGGGAGTGGTATGGAAAAGGCTGTTGGCCAAGGTTGCCAAGTTATGATGGATTTCATTGTTAATGATGGATTCTCCAGAAGACGACGACCTTGGTTTATGCAGAGCACCGAATAATGAATGCTGCCTTCCCACTGGCCCCATTTACTATACTATTTAGGATATATACTATAACCATTCATCTAGTTGTTATGACTGTGATGCTTTGTGGATTTTCCTGTCTCAAGAAGGATCTAAATAATAGCTCTGCTAGGTCATGGAAATCCTTAATACACAAAGTTAAGAGAGAGGCTGGAGAAATGTGAGTTTATGAAAATCATCATCAAACCCCAAACTCATTGTTTATGGACCACACCCACCACAGCCTGATTCCTAAATAGTTGCAACATAAACAAAGATATTTAAACAGAATAGTTCTCTATCCTCAAAAGCAAGAATTTAGCCTACTGGCAGCTTCTTTTTCATGGCTTGGAGCTCATTTTTTCCAAGAAAGAGGGCTGTATTCACATTCAGAATAAAGTGCCTTAAAAATGAGTAACTTTACCTGTTCAATGGAATTATCTATTGTTATTATGTTGAGGTGTACCCCCTTATTGTATTTATTTTGAAATCAGGTCATTGGGATTTCCCCCTTCCTATAAAGGTGAATGCCCCTGACTTTTTCCTTCTTCCCAAACTACTCAGCCCTTGCCCCCTTGTCAGGCTTTCTCAGTCTTGGTAGGGCCTGGAAGGATGCTCAACAGTCTAATGGGTGTAAGATGATATCTCATTCTAGTTTTGATTGGCATTTCCCTAATAGCTAGTGATGTTGAGCACCTCTTCATGTGTTTTTCAGCCATTTGTATTTCTTCTTTGGAGAAGTGTTTATTCAAATCACTTGCTCATTTTTAAATGGGTTGTCTGTCTTTTTATTTTTAAGATCTAGGATTTCTTTATATACGCTGGATATTAGGCTTCTGTTGGATAGATGGTTCCCAAATATTTTCTTCCATTGAGTAGGCTGTCTTTTCACTTTCTTGACAAACTCCTTTGAGGCTCAAAAGTTTTTAATTTTGAGGAGGTCCCATTTATCTTTTTTTCCTTTCATTGCTTGTCCTTTAGGAATAAAGTTTATGAAACCATTTCCTACTACATGATCTCATAGATGCTTCCCTACATTATGTTCCAGGAGCTTTATAGTCTTGGCTCTTATAGTTAGCTCTTTCATGCATCTTGAGTTAATTTTTGTATAGGGTGTGAGATGGTGATCCTCTCTCATTCTTTTGGATATGGATATCCAGTTCTCCAAGTACCATTTGTTAAAGAGGCCATTCTCTCCCAGTTGAGTGGGCTTGGTGGCCTTGCCAAATACCAGTTGACTGTATATGCAAGGATCTATATCAGAATTCTCAGTTCTGTTCCATTGCTCAATATGTGTATCCTTATGACAATACCATGCAGTTTTGACTACTACAGCTTTGTAGTATGTTTTAAAGTCAGGTAGTGTGATTCCTCCAATTTCGTTTTTCTTTTTCAATATGTCTTTGGCTATTTGGTGGCCCTTGCTGTGCCAAAAAATTTCATAATTAGATTTTCCAATTCAGTAAAGAATGCAGTTGTAATTTTTATTGAGATTACATTGAATCTGTATATTGATTTGGGTAGGACAGTATCTTAATGATGTTTAGTCTTCCAATCCATGAACAAGGAATATTCTTCCATTTATTTAGGTCTTCTTTGATTTACTTTAACAATGTTGTGTAGTTTTCTGTTTACAAGTCCTTTACATCTTTGGTTAAGTTTATTCCTAGGTGTTTGATTCTTTTAGTTGCTATTGTAAATGGAATTTTTTTCATGATGTCCTCCTCAGTTTGCTCATTATTGGTGTACAGAAATGCTACTGATTTTTGTATGTTGATCTTATATCCTGCCACTCTACTGAACTCATTATTAGCTCTAGAAGCTCTGTTATAGACTTTTTAGGGTTTTCTATGTATAGGAACATGTCATCTGCAAATAGTGAAATTTGTCTTTTGGGTGTAACGTTTATGAAGCCATTTCCTACTACATGATCTTTAACACAGTGTTAAATAAAAGCGGTGATAGTGGGTATTCTTGTCTTGTTCCAGATCTTAGAGGGAAAGCTTTTAGCATTTCACCATTGAATATGATGTTAGCTGTGAATTTTTCATATATACATTTTATCATGTTCAGGAAGTTTCATTCTATTCCTATTTTTTGAGGTGTTTTTATCAGGAAAGGGTGCTGTATTTTGTCAAATGTTTTTTCTGCATCAATAGAGATGATCAAGTTATTTTTTTTCTTTCTATATGTTTATGTATTACATTGATTTTCTTAGGTGTATTACATTGATTTTCTTAGGTGTATTACATTGATTTTCTTAGGTTGAACCATCCTTGCATACCAGGGATGAAACCTACTTGCTCATGATGTATAATTTGTTTGATGTGTTGCTGAATATGATTAGCAAGTATTTTGTTGAGGATTTTAGCATCTAGGTTCAATACAGAGATTGGTCTATAACTTTCCTTTCTTGTGGCATCTTTTTGTGGCTTTGGTATTAGGTTAATGTTGGCATCATAGAATGAGTTAGGCAATGTTCCGTGTACTTTTATGTTTTGGAAGAGTTTAAGAAGGATGGTGTTTGTTTTTTCCAGAATGATTGCTAGAATTTACCTGTGAAGCCATTTGGTCTTGGGTTCTTCTTAGTTGGGAGGTTTTTGACAACTGATTCATCTCATTACTTATGATTGTTCTCTTGAGTTCATCAATTTCTTCTTTTATCAGTGCAGGCTGCTTGTGTGTTTGTAGAAATTTGCCCATTTCATCTAAGTTATCCATCTTGTTGGCATGCAATTTTTCAAAGTATTCTTTTATGATACTCTATTTCTGTAGGGTCAGTGGTGATATCCCCTTCATTTCTTATTTTATCTATTTGCATCTTCTCTCTCGTTTTCTTTGTTAGTCTAGCTAAGGTTTTGTCAATTTTATTAATCTTTTCAAAGAACCAGCTTTTGGTTTTGTTAATTTTTTCTAGTGTTTTCTTATTTTCAATTTCATTTAGCCCCGCTCTAATCTTTGTTATTTCCTTCTTTCTACTTGCTTTGGGGTTAGTTTGTTGTTCTTTTTCTGATTCCTCCATGTGTGCAGTTAGGTCTTTGATTTTAGCTCTTTCTTCTTTTTAAATATAGGCATTTATGGCTATAAATTTCCCTCTCAGCATTGCTTTTGCTGAATCCCATAGGTTTTACTACACTGTGTTATCATTTTTATTCATTTCTAGGTGGTTACTGATTTCTTTTGCAATTTTCTCCTTGACCTGCTGATTGTCTAAGAGTGTGTTATTTAATTTCCATATCTTTATGCTTAATCTCGTTCTCTTCCCCTTACTGATTTCCAGCTTCATTCCACTGTGGTCAGAGAAATTACTTTGTATAATTTCAATCTTTCTGAATTCATTGAGCATTGAGAGTTGTTCTGTGGCCTAGCATGTGGTCTATCCTGGAGAAAGATCCATGTGCACTCGAGAAGAATGTATATCCTGCTGTATTTGGGTGTAATGTTCTGTATATGTCTATTAGGTCTAGACCCTCTAACATATTATTCAAGGTCTCTCTTTCTTTATTGAGCCTCTGTTGTGATGTTCTGTCTAATGGTGATAATGGGGTATTAAATTCCCCCACTATAATTGTTGAGGCATCTATTTCTCCACTTAGTTTTTCCAATGTTTGCCTCATATATTTTAAGGTCTCCTGGTTAGGTGCATAAATGTTTGTGATTGTTCTTTCTTCTTGATAGATTACCCCTTTTATTAATATGTAGTGTCCTTCTTTGTCTCTCACAACAGTCTTGCATTTAAAGTCTAAAAGTCTATTTTGTCCAATATTGGTATAGCTACTCCCATGCTTTTTTGGTTATTGTTTGCATGTAAAATTGTTTTCCAACCATTCACTTGCAACCTCCTTGTGTCCCTGGGTCTAAGGTGAGTTTCTTGTAGACAGCATTTAGATGGATCATATTTCCTTACCCATTCTGCCAATCTGTGTCTCTTGATTGGAGAATTTAATTCATTAACATTCAATGTTATTACTGTCAAGGCATTACTTACATTAGCCATATTTTCTTAGGTTTATATATGTCATATGTTGTTTTTATTTCTTTTTTTTAATCTTTTTTAGTTATTCTTACCATTAATATTCATTTCTTTACCCTCCTCCAACTATCTCTCTCCTTTTTTTCCTTTCAAACTGCAGGACTCCCTTTAGTATTTATTGAAGGGCAGGTTTCTTGTTGACTGTCTTAATTTCTATTTATCTGTGAATATTTTGAAGTCTCTCATTTTTGATTGCCAGCTTTGCTGGATACAGAATTCTTGGCTGTAAGATTTTTCTTTTAGCACTTTAACTGTGTCATATACTGCCTTCTTGCCTCCATGGTTTCAGATGAGAAATCAGCACTTAATCTTATCTAGCTTCCCTTGTACGTGATGGATCTTGTTTCTCTTGCTGTTTTCAGTATTCTCCCTTTGTTTGAGCATTGGACAATTTCCTAAGTATATGTCTTGGAGTAGGCCTGTTGTGATTTATACTGTTGGGGGTATGTTGTATTTTCTGGGCATGTACGCCCATGTCCCTCAAAAGAGTTGGGAAATTTCAGCCTTTATTTCCTCCAACACTCCTTTTGCCCCCTTTCCCTTCTCTTCTCCCTCTTGGATGCTTATTATGTTTGTGTGTTTCATGTTGTCATTCAAATCCCTAAGTTCCTGCTGGATTTTTACGATCTTTTCATCTATCTGTTCTACTATCTGTCTGATTTCAGATGTACTGTCTTCAACATCACTGATTCTTTTTTCTGCCTGTTCAAGTTTGCTGTTATGTGCTTCCAGGGTATTTTTGCTTTCTTGCCTTGTGCCATTCATCACCATCAGATACGTTATCTTTTTATGTATGTTTACAATTTCTTCAGTATGTTCCCCCAATGTCTTCTTAATATCCTTTATCTCTTCCTTCACTTCATTAAGTTGATGAACGTGATTAGTTGTTCCATGTTCTGCATCTCCTTCCATTTTTCAGTTTGTTCATTAGACTGGGACATGTCTTTCTGTTTCTTAGTATGGCTTGTAATTTTTTGTTGGTGTCTAGGCATCTGTTTATCTTGATGGGCTTATTATATTGGTTAGCTTCTCTGTCTACTCTAGGGTTTTATTTTGTTGTTTTTTTGTGTGTGTGGTAAGGTTCCTTTTTTGACAGTTGGTTCCTCTTATTGTATGTCCTTGCAGTTCTCTTCCTTTGGAAAAAAATTATTAAGACCAGAGAAAAGGAAAGAGAAATGAAGAGAAAAAGAATAGTAATAATAATAATAATAATAATAACAAAAGGTAGAAGAGGACCATTCAAGAGCTGAGAAAGTAAATAAGTAATATGAGTAAAAAATCATAAAAAATACAAAGGAATAAGAATTAAAAAGGTGGAATAGAAAAAAACGAAACAAGAAACAAAATAGAGAAAAAAAATAGACTAAATTAAAAGCCAGAAAGATGAGAAGAAGAAAGAGAGAGAGAAAAAGGAAAAATGAAGGCCAAACAGGAAGAGTTAAAATGAAAGAAAATCAAAGAAGACAGAAGATTGAAAAATGAAGGAAAGGAAAGAAATAAAGTAGGTAGAAAAAATAAGAGACAAAGAAAGGAGAAAGACAGCAAGAAATGAACAACAACAACAACGAAAAACAACCCAGGGGCTCATCAGGCCCCTAAGGAGCTTCTCAGGCTGCTGGTACTCATCTGAAATCTTATCTGGGACTTCCTGCACCTGTTCCCTAAGGCCAGTTGGGCTTCTAATACTTTGCTCTTTAGGCACCTGTCTCCGCCCCCTTAGTGACCTAGTTCTTCTCTCTTCCTTGTCTGCTGGGTGTGACAGCCTGCCTGATCAGGTACCCCCTCTCCTCTCCCTGGGGCCATCTCATTGCTGGCTGGAGTCTCGTTTGAAATTCAAAGGGGCTCAGCTGGCCAAACTCAATGAAAAGTCACCACTCTCCACCCTCCACCAGACTCCCCTTACTCCCAGGGAATGCTCCCTCCCACTCAGTTGGCTGCAGTGAACCAGGGGTTTTACCGAGGCCACTTGCAGGTAGGGATATATGTGCTGTTTCCAGCCCCAGGGGTGAGTAACTCACAGTTTTCCTTTGGCTTCTTTATCTGTCTCATTCCCTCTTGGATGATGTGCAGCACCTTCCTGTTCTATAGAACCCCAAAGCAGTTTCTTTGGGGAGGTTTTTGCCCTTTCTCTGTTGTTTTTTGTGAGAGAGTTGAACTCTGCCTATCTACTTGAATGCCATCTTCCTGGAAGTCTCATTATTATTTATTTTCCATTTTCCTGTGTTTCTGTGCCAAGAAGCATGGCTGATATGCAACACAACCTCATATATTTGTTTATTTGTTTATGTAATTGTAGAGAGACTATAGGAAGAGTATCACACATTTTTTTCTGAACTTGGAGGACTTGGAGTTTCTATGTCTGTGTTTTACAATATCTGATTTTAGACATATCTAGTGCGGATGGTCTAAAGCCATCAAAGCTAATATGGCATAGACATTAACAAGACTGACCAGAAAGAAGAGAAGAAGTGATTTTTTCAGGGTGACTCAAGGTCAGACAGACTTGGACTTTCAAATTCATGGCCATACAAATGTCTGGTGCCTTGAAAAGAGCATACATTGGCAAACTAAAAGAACTCTCTTCTCATGTAGTCATCTGTGCCGGAATCAGTAAGGGGATTTGAATGGCAAATGATAAAGGGACCGATGAACCCCTGTGGGCATGGCTGGGTCCACGTAAAGATAATGGGGACTCTCTTTGAATTGCAAGTGCAAATCCTCTGGGCTTCATTTGGTCTGTTGCATTTTTTTCCTATAACCATTTCCACAGAGGTGCCCAGTATGTGGAGAATTTTAGTGCCATAACTTAGAGGGCATTGTTTTGTAGCATAGCTCTTGGCATAGTCCTAAATGTAAAATTCCAGGCCTTCCATTGTTATTGCTTAGACTAGAGATGTCAGCTTATTTCAAGTTCAGTGCCAGCAGCAGGACAAAGAATGTCTGAGTATTAGCAATTCCTTCCCCAAGACTATGATTAAACAGAATGTTGGCTATATGACCTTATACTTTCAAGCTGTAGATGAAGGAAGATGATTGACAGTTAGTTATATGTGTAAGCGTCAAATTTTGTTTTAAAAAATTAGGGTGATGTGAATTGTTTGGATGCTCAATACACTTACCTTACTTTTGGGTATTGTCAGAAAGGTGAAGGCTAAGGCTTACAGAATCACAGAATTCTTGATTTGGAAGAGATTTTAAGAGTTTTAAGCATATTCCAGCAATTGTTGTGGTGGAATTCCTTCTATAACATCCATGTTGATGGGTTGTTTGCTAACTTCTTAAATATTCATGGGGCCAGAGAGCTCACTTTCCCCCAATGAAATCTATGGTATTGTATTATAGTTATTTCTTATATTAAACTAAAACCCACCTCCCTGTAAATCCTAGCCATTGCAACCATCCTAGAGTAATAAAGAAAGAAGTAACAGGTACTAGAAGGTCCCTTGATAATAACCTATTATGAAAAATTTCATCAAAAGATAGGGGGTTCAACTAAATGACTTTGTAATCCTTTTATAACTCTAGGATTTTAGAATTCTCTTTGTGTGTGTGTGTGTGTGTGTGTTTCAGATCTTCAGATATGTAATTATCTTTGTAGGATTGTATCAGTCAGGGTCCTGTCAGAAACCAGGAATCACTATAGCTATTTTAAAAAGAGGAAATTTAATAGAGAGAATCTACTCAAAGTGATGGAAGAGCTAAGAAGACAAAAGGAATGGTGAAGCCTCTAGATATTAGTAAAGTAGGAAGCTATTCCTGTCCTTGGGCTGGGGGGAATCTAAGAGCAGTTGATATTGGCAGACCTCAGAAACAAGGGCCATCTGGAAGTTGCTAGAACCACAGTGAGGTCTATACATTAGGTGTTCAGACCACAAAGGAGAGTCAGGCACATATGAGAGTCAGAAGAAGAGGGAAAAGTATGTAGGCTTCTTTCTTTCCTCCCTCCAGCCTTTTGCCTGATCCTCCCAAAGCTGTAATTTACCAGGAACCCAGGCATTGAGAGAGCCTGAGAAATGCAGCAGAAAGTTAGGGAATAGATCCGTGTGCACACTTACCTACCAGTTGTATGAATCAAATGAGGCAGCGCTATGCTAGTCATTGATAAACTGCCAGACACTCGCAAATTGGGAGGTGGGTGGTGGTGGTGATCTTTCCTTTTAGTCTTTTATTCACTTGGGCAAAACAGTCTTAGTTACTCAAGTTTATGATTTTAGACTCTTGCCAACCAGATTAACTTCCTCTGGATGCTAATATCTTTGTCAAATCTACCAAGATGCGGTGGTGTACTTGACGCTGTGGGTGGCAGGTGCTGTATATGGCAGATCCCATTGCACATTAGTCAGCCTTTCCTTTAAGCATGAAGGACCTGTTCCCCAACAGCCAGGCAGTGCTGTAGGATGAAGGCTCACAGTTGAATCATTCCTTGGTAATTGCTCATGGCTAAAGGGAGGGAACTGTGGTGGATTGGGGTTAGGTACCCCAGAAATACCTGCCTTTCAACTTAATCCATTCCTGTTGGTGTGAACCCATGTGGGGGCATTTTCGGGACATTGGGATTGTTCTGAATGACATTGCAATAATGTATACAGGCCGTTATATATTTTGTCATAACTTAACAAAAATTGTATGGGGCAGAGTGTAAATAGGACCTTTTAATGAGGGTACTTCAGGTAATGTGTGGCCCAGCTGAGTCTGGATGGGTCTTAATCCCATTCCTAAAGGCCTGAAAGGGAAAGCCACAAAGGAGCAGCCAGAAGCTGGAACTCAACAGAATGGAGAAGCCAAGAGAGGCTACCATGTGCATTGCCATGTGACAGAAAAGCCAAGGACCAAGAATTACCGGCAGAAAGCCCCAGAATGCCACCGTCTCCCGAGAGAAAGCATCACCTTGATCATGCCTCAATTTTGTACTTCTAATAGCCTCAAACCTATGAGCCAATAAATTGCCAGTGTTGAAGCCAACCCATTGCATGGTATTTGTTTCAGCAGCTGGGAAACTAATCCATTACCTTACACAAGTGTGTCCCCCACCACCATCCCAGCCAGGGGCAACCTGGCCTCAGTGATTGGCCAACATGGGGGTGCCAAGGCCTCAGCCTGGAAAATTCTGAAGGGCCATCCCAGCTCCCAGCACTCCCCGGTGGCCAAGGCTCTGCTGCAAGGATGCCACACTGCACTGCTCCCTCTGCAGAATCCCTTTTGCTGTAGGCCCTCACGGGTGTGGCTACCAAGAGCCCTCCTGGCAAACCTCCTGCCCTGTGACTCTACCTTGGCTCCTAATTTTTGGGAGTCTTACATCCAGCGGCGGAGCAGGAACCACCATTTCCGACCTCGGATAGAGAGAAAAACCCGTGTTGTTGGAAGGCTCGGGAGTTGAGGTATCAGAAAAGACAGCTACGACGAGGGCGAGGCTTCGTGGCCGCAAGCGCCTCAACACTTAGAGCCCGCCGCATCCAAGTCTTGCCAGATGCTGCTGCTCAGGCAGGCTGTGGCTGGAAGCCAGCGCCTACAACTTGACCTTGACCTCACTTCTTTGGGCCAAGTTTTTCTCCTTTGTAAGTGGAGGTTGCTATTCTCCAGGGTTATTAGGCTTTGTGGGGATCTCATGAGCACATATGGATTTGAAACAAAATATAAAGTTATTGCACAAATAGTACTCATTATTAGTTGTGAAATGAACATAGTTAATTTTACAGCTGCCTGGAGTTCCCTCTGCCTGGAGGTTTCTTTCCCTATTTCAAATGGGTGGCTTCTTCTCATAATTCAGATTCATCTTGATGTCACCACCTAGGAAAGGCCTTCCAGTATCGCCCTAACTGAAATAGTCACCCGACCCCCATTTCCATTTTTAATTTTTTTAATACTATGAACCAATTTTATGTTCCTTGGTTTTATAACTGTCTGAAATTATTTGCGTAACCAATAAATAGCCAGAGCTGACCTTGAAGATCACAACCATGAAGAAATTCTATTTCCCCCATGATTTTTCCCGACAAACCTCTTCTGTGTGGCGGAATCCATACTGGCCTGGGATAGATTCTGAGTGATCTGCACAGCAAATATCTTCTGGTCTCTTGGTGCAGCCTCCCATCTGTGTCAAACTTAAAGCTGCCAATGTCATTTAAAGGAAAGCTTCTACCCTCTGCTAGTCTCGGCCTACTGCCTGTGGAAACTGATGTGGGAAAAGAGCCCCTGTGCCTCTGCCTCTCCTCCACTATGGGATAAGGCTTCCCGAGTTTGTAGGTGTCTCGAGGGACCTCTCCAGGACTGCCCACTGCTGACTGAAGCCCCCATTGATCTCTGCTCTCCTGCTCTGATGTCCCTCTCTTGGGCAAAGTGCCTTTAAGTTGGCTGCAGGGGGGCTTGATTTTCTCTCTCTTTCCTCTCTTTGTCTCTGTGTGTGTGTCTCTCTCACACCCAGGAGCACACACTCATGACCTGGGGAACAAGCACCCATATGTGCCATCAGCCAGCACGCAGTTATGACCCTCGCCAATGCCTTCACTTGCGCTAGCACAGGCCGCTGCAGCCAACCTCTTTTCGTAAGGTCTCACTGAAATCCTTCTCAACAGGTTTGACATTCTCCCCCACCATAGCCAGTTCTCTCTGCTTCTGCAGCAGTAAAGGTTTGATACCCTGCAGGGCGAGGAGCCACTGGTTGAAAGCAAGTGTCCTTTGCCATTGCGTTCAGTGGCGAACAAGGAAATGTTTGCCATCAATGGTTTTGCCCCTCATTGTTTCAGGGACTCGCCTGAAACATGTAATGCAGAGTCTCCCATTTTAATACCTTTATTTACTGTGTCTCTTCCCCATTACCCTGTAAACTTCAAGTCGGCAAGGATTTTGCTGTCTTGCTTACTGCTGTATTCCCCGGAGCCAGACCAGTTCCTTTTGTATTGGATACATTCAGTAAATATTTCAGAGGATGAATGGATGAACAAATGAATGAATACAGCCCAAGAATCTAGAGTTCTAGGAGAATTTATGAACACAGCGATAGTCCTGTGCTTACTTCAACTCCGTAATAGCAAACACCAGAGAATAGGTTATTGCATGGAATAGGCCCCTGCAAACAGAAGCTTAGAATATATAAGCTGTGGGATTTTGATGTTTTTAGATTTGATTAGGATCAGAGGAGCATGAGTAATTGAAGAAAATAACACTGTTGTTAAAAATGTTTTCTGCTTTCATTTCCAATGATGGGCATTTTATTAAAGCACAAAATACTGTACTAAGGGAAATTAACCTTTTCTTCCTGTTTGTTAACAGTGTGTTTTACATTCAGAATTGAGAACGAATTCTGTATTAGTCAGCCAAAGGGGTTGCAAAATACCAGAAATCGGTTGGTTTTTATAAAGGGTATTTATTTGGGGTAGAAGTCCACAGTTACCAGGCCATAAAGCGTAAGGTTCTTCCCTCACCACAGTCCATTGCCACGTGTTGGAGGAAGACAGCTGCTGACATTTGCCAGTGTTCAGGCTTCTTGGGTTCCTCTCTTACCGGGACTCTGTTTCTCTCCGGGCTCAGCTCCTGTTTCCTCCACAAGGTCAGCTGTAGACTATGTGGCTCTCTAGGCTTTGCCTCTCTCCACAAGGCCAGCTGTAGGCTATCAACGAATGACTTGTCTCTATCCCAGGTCCTTCTCTCCTTCTCACGACCAAGCTCCTCCATCTGCTGGCCTCCCCAGGCTCCAGCATCAAAACTCGAAGATCAAAACTGCTACAGGGAAGCGGGTGTGGCTCAGTGGATGGAGCCCCCGTTTACCATATGGGAGGCCCGGGTTCGCGTCCCGAGGCCTCCTTGTGAGGGCACGCCGGCCTGAGCGGTGCGGTGGGCTGATGCAGCAACCTCACGGCAGGAAGCGGCTGTGGCGCAATGGATAGAGCACCCGTTTACCATATGAGAGGCCCCGGGTTCGCTTCCCGGCGCCTCCTTGTGAGGGCAGGCCG
>JAQZBX010039199.1:0-12020 GCA_029593785.1 Cabassous unicinctus
GGGTGTGATATATTTATTAAATAATACACAATAAAGTGTGGACTTAGTAAGGGGTCTGTGGTTTTCATCTGAATGGCAAAGGGGTCCGTGGAATAAAAAAAGTAAAGGACCCCTGCTTTAAGAAGACCGTGAGGCCATTGGGAGGCCAGGAGGCCACTGCCTATTATTATGTAGCACTGTTTTCCTTACAGGCAAATCTAATGAAACCACGTGGGTAGATGTAACTTTCCAGTAACACAGGTTATGGAGGTTACAATAGGGCTTAAACAATTAATTAACGTCATGGTATAACAGTTTGAATATGGAAATTCTAAAGGTGCTGCATGTTGATAAATGGCCAATTGATGCTAAGATCCATCAAGTGTGTTGGGGCATTTGTAGCTGTCACTGCACAATCATGACATGGTCATTATCAGACCTCAAATTGTCCAAAGAAATGATGTGCCTCAGGAGCAAGACTGGCCAGCGGAGCCTGCCTCTTTCTGCATTCAGCTTGCTGTAAATGAAGCAATGCAGCATGTAGATTAGCAGCTGCATGATGGAAAGCAATTATAACACAGGGGCAATGCCACAAGCAGGAACTAGCACCTCCTGAAATACGTTCACCTCTGCCTCACCACCGAGGGAGATGCCAAACTGAAATACACTCTCAGATGTAATGGAAGAAACCTGAATATATTATAGCAGGGAGGAGAGGAGCTGGGGGTATTCCTGGGCAGCCTCAGCTGAATCTGAGGCCTTGGCAAAAGCTGTTGCAAACTCTTTAGCTTCTCTGAAGCCTGAAACATGATTCTTGCAGGGCTACCACAGCCCCTGTTTCCTTTGTTTGAAGAGGAGACCATTAAAGTGAGGCATAGATCTTTTCTCTTTGCGGCTTACCCTAGGAATGACAATCACTTGCTTCCCATCAGCATATCCTCTTCCCAGAGAACCCCGTTCCAGAAATGAATGGGCATTGGACCAGGTATACCTGCCCTTCTGGCCAGAGCTGATTGGATGGGGATAGGCACATGACCCAGGCTGCGCCAACCAGACTCGACCCCCAGGTATTTTGAAGCCTTGCTCAGTATCTGGATGGAAGGTGACGTCAGGTTGGGCCTGGGATGGTCCTTTCTCCCACGTGTGGGTGAAGCAGGAGTGGCCAGTCTGCAGAGGGAGAAGGAGTAAATAGATATGCAGATATGTGACAAGAGACAACATAGTCCTGGAGAGATGGTTCCGTGATTTCAGCTTCTGCCATTCCATTTTCTAGTTTCAGTTTCTCTGAGGCCCTGTTAGAATTCCTTCTCTTGGTTTCTGTGAGACAGCCATACATCCTTTCGCAAAAGTCCCCATTCCTTTATTCAACTTTGAGTGGCTTTCTGTTTCTGAGACTTTGCCTTCTTCTCTCACCCTGCCTCATCATCTGCCCCAACTTCTCCCAGCTTTGGCTGATCACTTACTATGTGCCAGAATTTCTTTTGGTGATTGAGGTATATCATCTTATCCAATTCATTCATCAACACTCAAAAGCAGATACGGTTATTTCATTTTTTTCACAAGGAGGAAATAGACTGGGAAAGGTTAGGTAATATCCCCAAAGTCACATGGTTGATAAGTGGGGGATATGGTGATTTCCACTGAAGTTACATTTGCATCGAAATTGATTTTACATTTTCTGAGAAATCATTAAACCACCTACTCTAAAGTAAATGATTTATGCTATAATTTGAGAACAGAATCTATGTTGAATTACTGAATCAACTTGGGAATATGACTAGAAACCAAATCATCTTTATTTAAAAATCTAACACCACCTATGTTTACTTGAGGGTTGAAAACTTGCACATACCTTTAAGAATTGTTAAGAATTGTTTTTGGGGCATAGGAGGAGTAAAAAGTTTTTGAAGTGTTAGCTAGACTTTTTATAGCCTGTTCTTTTTTATTGCCTTACTGCTCTCTGTATCAGCTCTGTTAGGCTGAAAAAGGTGAGAGAGGTCATTGAATATTATTCTGCAAATTGTTCATTTTGGGCTCTTATATGGAGGAGATAGAGACAATTAGATTAACATTATTTTATTGAAGTCAAAGTACTCCTGAGACTTTTCTTTCCTGGTTTCGTCTTTCTTTTGAGCATAAAGAAATAAACCTGTTTCTTAATTCGTAACAGTTAATATGTTTGTTCTCTTTCATTTTCTTTGGCCTGTTTGTGTTTTTCTTGATTTTAGCTTTCCTTACCGTGGCATTTAATACCATCCATGATCTTGCCACACTCAGTGTCTTCTTCACGATGATCAATTCCTTTCATGTGTCCACTATTCCAGCCAAGCTGAACTACTTGGAGAGCCTCATGCATACCTGTTCAATCTGCCTCTCAACCCACCCCACCCCCCAGTCTAAAAGTATAAATATTGCTTGTTCTTAAAATCCTGGTTAAAATATTACTCTTTTCATAGTGAAACTTTCCCTAGTTCCTACAGACTGCAAGCAACATCGTCCTCAACTGAACTCCCACAACCTTCTGTCTACACCACATTTAGGACTCCTAATAATGAAAACCTAGGTACTGAGGTGACTTCTGCACATGCCTTTTCTTTCATTGCACTCTAAACAACTTGAGGGCAGGATGGATTTTTATCTTACGTGTCTGAACTTCTTAACACCCACAGAGAATCTTTCATGAAATAAGTATTCAGTAAATGTCTGTTGAATTAATAAACAAATGAATAAACAAATTCTTTTCTATGGAGTAATTTCAATGCAGTTTTGATCTGCTGTTTACATTTCTTATAGCCTGGAATACTAAGACATAGTTTACAGGTCCCACCCACCCCCACTGCCCCATTACTTGTTTATTTAGTGAATGGGAGAGGAATTTAGTCATTGAAAATTGTTCTTTAATGATACGTTGATGAAGAAGATACACTGAATTACCTATTTTTCAGTATACTTGGCTCTTTTTTCAATTATATAAAAGCAGACTCAGGAGCGGATGTAGCTCAGTGGTTGAGTGCCTGCTTCCCAAGTACAATGTCCTGGGTTCAATCCCCTGTTCCTCCTAAAACAAAAGCAGACTTGGTCAAATATGTCCCCTCGTAGCTGGGATTGATGGCTACTATATTGATGTGAAATGTGGGGTATATTAGGTTGCTTAGCTCTAACTTACATGAAACTGACTGAACAGGTTTAAACAAAAGGGAGAAGTATTAACATACCCTGTAAAAAGTCTGGAAGTGGAGCGACTCCCAGGTAAGCTAAATTTGAGTCTCAACTACATCAAGGACCTAGATTATTTTTTACTCTTAGCTGATTGCCTTTGTCTCATGCTAGCTAACCTCCTCATGGTTTTATGGGTTCTAGTAATCATACCAAGGCAAAATAATATCTATTGGAAAAAGGGGACAGCTCATCCTTTGAGTATTTTTTGACAGCAATAAAACCTGTTGCAGAAATCCTACAGCAGTCGCCTTATTTCTTATTAGCCAGAGTTGAATCACATGACTATTCCTAAATCACTTTTGATAAAGAGTTTGGGATTGTCGTGATTGGATTAGAATTGTGAGAATTTACCCCTGGCTTTGGAATGGGGTTACCATCTCTGGAGGGTATGTAGCTCAATGCAATCAGGGCTGTTGTCAAGGACAAAATGTATAAGGGCTTTTGGAAGGCAATGCCAGTATTTGCCATAAAGGGAATGAAAATATTCATTTATATAAATCAGTTCTCAACTGTGGGGGGGTTGAAGGGGCTGTTTTATACTTGTTTCCTGCCCCCTCCCCCCAGGACCAGGGAGCATTGGCAATATTTGGAGATATTTTTGGTGGTTACAGTTGGGGTGGTGGTGGTTCGGGCTGCTGGCTGCTGGTGGGTAAAGGCCAGGGATGTTGCTAAATATCCTATAATGCCTAGGATAGTGGTCCACAACAAAGAATTAACCAGTCAATAGTGTCAAGGCTGAGAATCCCTGGTATAGATATAACTTCTCTGCTGGCCTGACATTGGCTTGAGACATTGAGATCCAGTGTAGAAATATATTTTAGTTTGGAGAAATGATATACTAATAAATTGTTGCCCATTGAAGCAGTAGCAAAAATATTTTGCTTAACAAGACCCTAGGGAAGTGAATGTGATATATAACATATAATTGTTAGGGTAGGTTCTGACAATGAAACTGACATCAAAGAAAGAATGAGTCCAGGGGACCAACCTGTGACAGATACAAACACTATTTCATTTATTGAACACAGTAAAAAATTAGCAAGGGTCAAGAAAAGGGGGAAAATATTATACTACTGCATATCAGACACAACTGAGGAGATTTATAATATTAATTTACAATAATTTTCCAGATGAGGAAACTCAGTTTCAGTGATGTTAAGAGAAGGGTTGGAAAAAATGAAAACATGTTCAAGGAAAAAAAATGTTGCCTTCAAATTTTATAAGATGCTCACTTTCTCTCTTTAGATATTTTTTTTCCATTCTGAATAAGTGAAGAGCCTTAGTTGACCTCATTACTTAGGTGGAGTTTTAAACATACCAGTTGGAATTCTGAGACTGGTTAGTTCTGTAAACAACACTTTTCATGCTTCCTCTCCATTTCTTTACTCCGTTGTATTATCTTTAAAATTACAACCGATTCTGTAGATGGTTCTCTCAGACCACATCTTCTTTCAAAGCTGCAGTCAGGCATTACTTATTTTGTAGTCTGTATTACTTCTAGCACTGGTGGCTGCACATAATAGATACATGGATGTTTCTTAATATTTTTGGCTGTCCAGTATCCAATCCCCTTTCCATTCAGGGAGAATTCACCATTTTATTGAGAAGCAGAACTCTTAGGTCATTAAGGAAGTTAAAAGATTCATACCCTCCCTTTCTCTACCCTATGATCACTAAGGCAAGAGACATGTGACTTCATCATGCTCTTCTCTTTGATTTTGTGCCACAGAGATCTTGGAAACTAAGGATTCTAGATGGTGTTGTTACAAGATGAAAGATGGATGGGGTCCTTAGTCACTGTTGGGAGAAGAGCTTCCTGGGAGAGCTACATGACTTGCCACAGACCATGTGACATGTCAAATTAGTAGGATTTTAGGTATTATTTGTTACTGTGTCCTAGCCAAGCCTAAACTGACTAATGTATGGGTGAAAAAATATTTGTTAACAGTACTTAAAAACAATTACAGGTTAGGTAGAATAGTGAAGAATAAATAACAAAAGTTTCGTAGTCTAACAGGACTAACTGAAACCTCATTTCTGTCAGCTACTAGTTGTATGTCCTTAAGTATTATTTGAAGAGAACCTAGAAATTTTTTACATTTTATGGCAAAGAGAGGGCAGATATGAGTCCAGGGAAACTTGGGTGAGATAAATTCCATTAAAGCTCTTTTAGCTCTGAGATAACATGTTCACGAAGACACCTTCTTATCTCATTTTGGTTTCTGAAAATGGCTTCCCTCTTTTTCTCTGTAAAGAAGTCCATTGTGTTTTCCACACAAACTAATCTCGTGTGAATTTGGATGACACAAGCCTTTTTTTTAAAAAAAATAATAGGCCTTATTCACGCCTTGCTGAGCTGAAATGTCATGCTTCAGATCTGGCAGCTGGAAGTTAAAATCCTGCATTTTATATGGTGACCCTGAGCCTTCTCTGCCCATCTCTCTTTCCCCCTTCTTTGGGGCCAACTCCTTAGGTGGCTGCCCAGTTGGTTGTTCAGATTTAAGCTGTTGCCCCCTCCTTTTGCATCCTCAAAGCAGCGTGATGGAAATTCAGTGTTATGCGACCTGAAACTAGCATTTCACAGACATTATTCTTTTGTGCCAAAGAACTCACTCTAATATAATGTCCAATCTTCCCACAATTATCACATTTCCTTTCCCTGCTGAGCACTGTGAAGCATTTTTGCTAAGTAGTTACAGAACCACAGTGGAAATGGTACTGGTCTCTGGTGGTCAGATTTGCAAAATTTTCCCAAAGCATTGTAAAGCCCATACATGTGCTTCACGTATGCAAAGAGCCTACTGTTATGCCAAACAGGTAAGTGGGTTATTCTGGGGTGCCCTCTTTGCCATTAGCCTTACTGCAGCAGGATTGTGATGCATTGGACTAGAACTCCCAACAGCTCCGATTGCCGCCTGCTGCCTCAATGAATTTTATATTAGCAGGCAAATGAAACACTCAACCAAGTGAAAGGAATTCATAATGTCGAAGCTTCCTGGGATCAGAATGTGCTGTGCATTTTGCAAAAAGGATTGTGGCTATCAACGTGCGATGACTAATCTAGATAAATTGCCACTTTACAGCACATCTGGCCTCAAGTCATTTAAATTAGTGGAGTTCAGCCGTAGAACACCAGCTGAACTAGAGCCTACAAATTCATATGCTTCCTCCACAGGCATAAATGCTAAATGATGAGCTTGGTAATGAGTGGGAACCCCTTATTTCGGAGAGACTGATAAACCTTTACAGTGTTCCTTTGCTGTACCATAGTTAGGGCAGTGTAATAAAGCTCTAGAAGTCTTCCAAGCAAGGTAGTCAGGATTAATGTTTATGAAAACTCTTTATTAACCTGAATATGCTCTTCAAAAGTAGTATGGGAAAAGTTTTTACTTTTATGGGCATTTTAGTAAATATCACAAATCTTTCCATCTTACACCTATTCTCATTATAATGCACTCAAAGCTTTACACAAGTGTAATAATAACTTGCACAATATTTCCTGTCTATTATCTTCTTCTATGTCCTCCTTAAACAATGATAAGCTCTGATGAGGCTTTCACCTTCAGTGAGTACTTTTTAATAGAGTTTAGAGTTGGAAGGACCTAAGTTTTCTCATTCTGCAAAATAGAAAACTGAGGCCCAGTTAAGTATAAGTTGAACTAACACTACAATGTGGTTGTCAAGGAAGCGACTGCAATATTGGGTTGTATTAAATCAGAACATGAGTGGTGATGATTTCACCGTACTCTGAACTTCCCAGATCACTCCTGTAGTCTTGTGTTTATTTCTGAGAGCAGCCCATTAGGAGGAATATTGGCAAGTTGAGCTGATTCATGGGAACAGGCCCATGGTAGTAAGAGATCTTGAACTCCTGCCAAAAAAACAATTGATGCAATGGAAGCCTCCACAAAGGAAGACTTATTCAAAGCTGCCTTTGAATAAATGAAGGGAGGTCATGTAAAGACTTGGACACAAGGACTTAAGGGAGATCTGAGCAGCTCCTCAGGTTATGTGCTGGGTGTGTATGTGTGAAGGTTTATAGTTTTTGGTGGAGTAGGTCCTAGAATTAGTCAAATTCTCCAAGACTAAAAACCAATGTGCTGAACTTACTCTGTGTGGCAAAAGGAGGCAGAACAAGGACCAATAGCTCTGACATGCAAGGTGGCAAATCTGTCCATTTAAAGGATAATATTTTAAAAGTCGGAGTTGTGTCTGTATGGTCTGGTCTGCCTTCAGCTATAGTGAGTTTCTCATCCCTCTAAGACCCACACTTATCAAGAATGTTCTAGAGAAGATTGCCTCAGAGCAGGGAGGGAATAAACTGCTTCTATGGTTCATTCCAATTCTGAGTTTCAGTGATCCTATAATTCATAGAGATCAATCAGCTCTTAAGGTTCACAAACTTAATTGGCAGGACTGGGTCCAGGGATCTGTTTCTTTCTATTTCAGGTGTCTGAGCTATTGTTTTTCTGTTACTGATTTTTTCCTGGCTTAAAGTAAGAATATTTAGATCAAAGATCCTCAACAAGACTCCTAAGTACTCAAGGGGTTCCCTAATCACATCTTAATAAAGGGTAGATTTTATTTTGATATTAATGTATCTTATATGAAAACTCTGACTGTATGGGGATACAAAGTAGGGGACCTCATAGAGTGGTGTTCTCCATGAAGTGTAATAAGAGCTCTACGCTGCTGAGAAAATGAACCTTAAAGGAATCTGATCATTGTATAATTTATTGCAAAGTTAGAAAGCATTAAGAGCTAAATTGATTGTATTAATATTAATAAGAGTAATAAGAATATTTACTATCTTCCAGGTGTAGAACTTCATGCTTTACAGGTATTATCTAACTTAATCTTTATTGTACTTAATGAAGACAGCATTATCATCCCTATTTTACAAATAAAGAAACTAAAGTCTCTAGAAGTCACATGGAAAGTATTTGTTGGGGCTAAGATTTGAACTCAGATTTGGCTTCAAAATTCATGTCTTAACCATTATGCTATACTGATTGTCATGTTTGCTGAGTGGTTTGACCGTGGAATTATTACGCAAGCACTGTGGTTTGGAACAGTTTCAGTTAAGTGGTGTGGTGGCTTTGCAGTGTGTTGATTTGGTTAGGCTGAATGCCATTTCCCAGAATTCCTTTCCCTGTACCTGTCCAGTTAGGGTGGGCTACAAGAGATATCCTTGTTCAGATTTGGAGGGTGGAAGTAAAGCAGCAGTCATGTTGTAGCTCACACATATGGCCACTTCTCTGCTGGCTCACCTCGTTGGCATGAGGCAGTGGCTGGGCTTGCATCTGCTCACCTTCCCCTAGAATCCTCCTTCAGCTTCTTGGACTTCTGAGCCAGGTGTGTGTTTAGCTCCAGGTGGAAGGACCCGGCTTCTGAAGGGCATGCATACCATCAAGGTCAGAGACTATAAGAATTTACAAGGATGTTTGACCCTCCTTATGGGGTTCTGGCTTGCTCTCGATCTCCATTTGGTGTCTATCTTCCCTTCACAACAGCTTTTCTTGCATATTTCAGGTTCCAGCTTTGGAAGCGAGGACACCTGCCTTACAGAGATGGCTTAACCAGCTCCCACATTGTGTGACATCAAATCCCTATAACAAATCAAAGAAATTATATATGCATACATACATATATATGCACATACCCAAACCTACTTGTATCAGTCAGCCAGGATTCAATCTTATTAATGCCTTCTACTACTTCTCTGATTGAACCCTACCTAATGATCCAGGGGTAGGTTGGAGAATGATCTTGATTTGTGGATTGAAGCTGGCATGTTTCCTGTCTTCTGTTACAATCCTCCTTTTTGGGCCCTAGGAACATTCAGTGAAACCTGTGAAACAATACATCTGTCTCTTCATATTTCAGTCCCATGAGGAAAAGAGATAGGGGTGTCAAGAGAGAGTGGGAGGACAGTAGGGCTGACACGAACACTTCCAACCCACAGTAGGTAGAGTACAGAGAGCAGAGACAGGCTGCTTGGTTCTAGTCCTGGTAGCTCTGCAACTTTCATGCTGTGTGATGCCGGACAAGTTATTTACCTTCTCTGGGCCTGTCTTCTCATTTGTTACAAGGGATAATAGTATGTATCTCATGTGCCATGTGAGGATTAAATGAGTTAACATATGTAAAGTGCATAGAACAGTTATACGCTTTATATCAGTGTTGGTTATTATTATTATTGTTGTTGTTTTTTTATAGGATGGGGTGTGTAGCCTGCCTGTTCTTTTCTAGGAGTGTTTCAACAGCAACTTCAGGAGTGAATATCCATGGTAGAAGTCCTCTATAGCTCCCCAGGCCTTTCTCATCTCATCTCATCATCCACTTCTCTTCTTTGACTCTATGTTGTCTTTTCTCTTTTTAGCTCTTTTTTGGGGGGTGGGGGTGGGGGAATAGGTGTGTGGTAAAGAGAGCAGAAGTACAGGTATTAAGGGCCAAGGAAAGCATCAGAGGAAAGAGTTTCAATTAACTTCTTTCCTGACATCAAGGCTTGTCATAATCTAAAGAGAATAGGGGATATGACATTCTAGGATAAAGCACTCAACTGAAGGTGGACCTGCCTGTCAGGCCTCCCCATGCACTGCAGTCTGGAAAGTGTTTGCAGATTCTGTTTGCTTGCTGTTCTGGGCTACCAAAAAGGGGGTAGAATGGCTGTGGTGAAAAAGCACTGTTCTTACCAACAGTTGTGTTCTTTCCTATCTCATTTATTTTTAAAAAGTGTTTTTTTCCCCCTTCATGCTAGTACATTTTAATCTGGCCTTCCCTGGAACAGCTCACCTTTTCTGGCTCTACAAGATAGGAGAAACCTTTGAACACAGCTGCTTATTTGGGCTGATGCAGGGGCCTGAGCAGACATTTATTCACTCCTTTTGGGAGACAGCCTCTTCCTTTCCCTCTGGAGTTACTTCTTGCCAAAGTGGCTGCTGTCTGGCAACCGGGCCGTCTAAGAGGGTCAAGTTTCAAATGTCACCATGCAAATGGCAGTTTTCCAAGGACTGAAATAAAGAATTGAAGTGCCAGACCTTAAATGTCCCTCAAATACATGTTTTCCCAACTAGTGACTTGCCACGGAAATAAACAGCAATTATGCGAAAGTGCCTCCCACCTCACCCCGTCTCCATTTTCCTCCCAGTATTCCAAAACCCATCTGTGGAGTACTTTGTGATAAAAAGGAGCCTTGGTGTGGCCCACTTAGTATTTTGAAGCATAGAAATGAAAGACAGCAGGACATGCAAGCCACAGAACCGCTAAATGACAGAATCATCACTGGCCTAGTTTTCCAAGTCACTGTGACAGACACGAAGGGATTGCTTTTAAAGCTTCTGATGACACATCACAAAGAGGGAAGAGGATGTCTCTGCTTTAGAAAAGAAACTTAAGAATTTTACTTTCTGACTTGGAAATAAGTTTTGAATTCAGACTTGTCTTTTTTTCAGATGGTGCACAGAAAATGAAAGGCAAATGACAGGGTACTTACCTGGAACTCCCTGATAGAGACACCTTGTCCAATAGCCTGTGGATACAGGAGTGGAGAAAATGGGACACACTTTGAGCTATTTAGGGTGCTGGGGATGGTGTCAGTTACTGCAGGGGAAATCTTACCACAGAGCAATGAGCCAAAGAAAACATTGCTATTTAACTATTATAGGCTGCTGTAATTCAGTCTCTTCGCCGTGAACAGCAAATGAGTCAAGCTAACTAATGCAGCAGGTTGGACTCTTTTTCTTTTGAGGAGCCCCAGGAGAGTTCTTCTAGTTGGCTTTTTGCTCACACACCCCAGTTCTTTTTTTCGTGCTTGTGCGGTTACTCATCCGTCTCTGGATCGTGATGGGATCATGAGAAATGAGTGGATGAACTCTCACGAAGAACAGGGCCAGTATTTGATGATTCTGAGAGAGAAGAGTGAGCTCCTGGGGGACTTCTGATGTCTTTAATATTTGCCCTTTGGAGAAAGCTGGTAGCTCAAGTTGTGTGAAACTTCTACACATTGAAAAGGAGGAAATGCATTATGATTCAAACTCTTCCACTGAAGCAAAGAAACAGAAAATAAACCCATGCTATATGCCCTTATTGAGTCATTCTCTTGGTAAGGGTCCCTGGGACAAATCTCCTTTTGGGATTATTACTTTTTATTTAGTTACTAGACTGTTTCATGAATTAGTTGAAGCCTGTAGACCTTGAGTGAAATGCAGGCCGATTAAATGCAGCAGTTTGAATTTGATGCCATACAGAGTTGGCAGATTTAGAAAATAAAAATACAGGACACTTAATTTTGAATTTCAGGTAAACAATGATCAAATCTTTAATTAAGTATATCCCAACTATCCCAAATTTAGTGATTTATACTAAAAATATTCATTGTTCACCTGAAATACTTATACTAAAAAATATTCTTGTTTATCTGAAATTCAAATTTAAGTGGGAGTCCTGTACTTTATCTGGCAACCTTAGTGCCGTGCTAAGTTTAAACTGTTAAGAGTGTGACTGGTCCTTAGATAAATATTTCTAAAGGATTTGTGGAGCAAGGTGCATGTACTTGTACCTGGGCAACCTCGTTGCTGAATGCTAGGCCATTCTCCTTAAGATGGAGGACTATTCTCTATTTCCCTGGTGACAGAGTGGGCTGTGGCCATCTGTCCAGAACAGCCTGAGGTTTGGGGTATTGCTCTTTCCCCTAGCAAGATGTGATGGTGAAGAGTACTTTACCGCATGGTCCTGGGAGAGCAGCAGACTGCTGCAACGAGGCCACAGAGCTGCTCCTCCATCAGCGTGCAGTGTGACCCGGGGGTGTGATGAGGACTCGG
>JAQZBX010039199.1:12120-23210 GCA_029593785.1 Cabassous unicinctus
AGTAGTGAAGTGTGAGGTTAGGCCATAAGAGATTGTTTTGTAAAGACTTCTATTGGCTTTAGGGAGACTGTTTTGAGGAACCCTGAACAGATTAATTTTTAAAATATAACAGCAAAGAATGTATTTTTGTCAGGTCTTAAAGTGAAAGAAGCTGGAAGCTGGGATTTTATTTAACTTTGTTTATTTATTTTTTTACCGGGAGGTCCCAGGGATCGAACCCAGGTCCCTCCATATGGGAGACGGACACCCAACCATTTGAGCCACATCCGCCCCCAATTTTGATTTTTAACTTTCTTTTAAAAGAAGTTTTAGATGACAGAAAAGTTACATCGAAAATGCAGAGAAGTCCTGTATACCCACCCCCTCCCCCTCTCACATTTTCCCCTATTAATGACATCTTACATTAGTGGTGCGTTTGTTATAGCTGATGAGCAAATACTGAAGCATTGCTACTAACCATTATAACCTCACCCCATCTCCATTTTCCTCCCAGTATTCCAAAACCGACCTATGGAGTACTTTGTGATAAAAAGGAGCCTTGGTGTGGCCCACTTAGTATTTTGAAGCATAGAAATGAAAGACGGCAGGACACGCAAGCCACAGAACCGCTAAATGACAGAATCATCACTGGCCTAGTAAATTACAGTTTACATTATGGTTTATACTTTGTACCACACAATTTTATAGGTTTTGACAAAATGTATAATGGCCTGTATCCGACATTGCAGTATCATGCAGAACAATTCCAATGCCCTAAAATGTCCTGTGTTCTACCTATTCTTCCCTTCCCCTCCCCTCAGAGCCTCTGGTAATCACTATCTTTATATCAATGTTACAAGTTACTATAATAATATGTCTACTTTGGTTCATGGTTGCATTCCCCGCTTATGTTTGTTTATTCCTCAATCTTGAGGATTTTGGGAGCAGGGATGTTTTTGATTGTCCAACATTTTCATCAATTCACAGGTTCATTGATTCATTTTACAAGAGTATACTGAGCACCTACTGTGTACTGAGCATCATCCTGGATATCCAGCGGTGATTATTTTCCTCCCGGCTGAGGGGGCATATAAATAGTTGGAGATGATGCAATATAAGTGCTATGACAGGTAAATTTGGGTTGTTTTGGAGTTACAGTGGAGGGGCTGATACTTCAGACTGGATGGAAGGGGGAGAATAAAAGGCATCTTGGAGGAGGCGATGGCTGAACTGAGCCCTAAAGTATAATAAGGATCTATTCAGATGAAAAATTGGAGGGCAGGGTGTACCAGTGACATGGAGTAGCATGTCTGAAGGCCCAAGGAGAGGGCTCCTTGTGTCACAGTTACTGGTGTCTATCCAGAAGTTTTGTAGTAATATGTAGTGAAGGCATAGAGAAAAAATGCAGCTGGGTAA
The DNA here is from genome assembly GCA_029593785.1 of Cabassous unicinctus. NCBI lineage: Eukaryota > Metazoa > Chordata > Mammalia > Cingulata > Chlamyphoridae > Cabassous > Cabassous unicinctus. The sequence goes on from JAQZBX010039199.1 coordinate 13,516, forward strand.
AGGAGACGAGCCAGATTGTTGAGGACTGATTGTGATGGTAAGGAATTTGGATTTTAAGCAAAGGGAAGCCAGCAAAGCCTTTTTTTTAAAATATGTTTTTTAGTTTTTCTAAAAGATACTTAGATTACATAAAATGTTACATAAAAATATAAGGGATTCCCATATGCCCCACTCTCCACAGCTCCCACTTTCCACCACATTAACAACTTCTGTCATCATTCATTGCAATTGATGAACACATTTTGGAGCATTGCCACTAAGGATGGAGTATAGCTTACATTGTAGTTTACACCCTCTCCCACTCAATTCTGTAGGTTATGACAGGATATATATATAATGGTCTGTATCTGTCGTTGCAGTGTCATTCAGGACAATTCCCATGTCCTGAAAATGCCCCCGTATTACACCTCTCCCTCCCTCTTCCTGTCCTCAGCATCCCCAGTGGCCACTGTCTCTACAGCAATGATATAATTTCTTCCATTGCTAGAATCACAATAAGTCTATAGTAGAATGTCAGTAAGTCCATTCTAGTCCATATTTTATTTCCCAATCCTGAGGATGGTGATGCCCACTCCACCTCTAGTTGAGAGGGGCTTTCAATCCCATACAGCTGATAGATGGGACTCTCTTTCTTGCAGTTGTAGAATCTCTCAGTTCCTTGGTATGTTGGTTGTCCATCCTCACCTCCTTATTAGTTGTCCTTGGTGAGTCCAATGAACTGGAGAGTAGGTTTTGCAACTCCACTGAGGCTCAGGGCCCAGCTGGCACATAGACAGCCCAAAGATTCAAGTCCCTTGGGTGTACACCTACCAACTCCAGCAAAAACTATAGATTCACTTTAGAAGGGACAGGAGAGGCATGTGTAGAGAAGTCACAAGTGAGTTCAACTCTGTCACACTCAGGAGCACAAACTCCAAAGTAAGGCCCACTGGCGAGGCACCAAACTATCTGCCATGACCGTAGGGCCTGGGTGTCTCCAGAACCCTCAGGAGCCCTGCTATTTGGGGTAGTATCCACTTTGGCAGTCTATGAGATCCTGCTGAGATGTACATAAGCGTTACCTCTGGGATGACCTCCCAACTCATTTTGAAGTCTCTTAGCCATATAAATTCATTTGTCTTTACCTTTTCCCCCTTTTATTCAGGGTCTTTTCCCAGTTGTATCCAGCAAAGGCTTTTAACCATGGGAGCAACAAGATCAGATTTGCAGCTTAGAGTGATCACTCTGGCTGCAGTTGGAGAAGAGACTGGAGGGAGGCAAGACCTGAGCCAGATGACCAGTTTTGAAGACAATTTCAGGCATTCAAAACAGCCATGAGAGTGGTCAGAACAAGGCATTGGAAGTGGGGAGGGAGAGATGTGGGGGGATCTTGGTTTTAGGGGTTTAAAACAGACTGACTTTTAGTGGCAGCGTAGATTTGAAGTGTGGGCTGGAGGGAAGTGTCAGTGGCTTGGGCAAGTGGGAGATGGGAGTGCTGATCCCAGAGGAAGGAAGGGCAGGCTGGAACTTTGTGTGAAGAAGCTGAAAGTTCATAGCATTGCTTCATAGCATTGCTTTGTGGAACTTTGTGTGAAGAAGCTGAAAGATCATAGCATTGCTTCAGAACTTCCTTGAAATAAGTGGGATGACAACCCACTTCAAGTCAATTACATTCAACAACCATTTTTGACAACTTAATGTGGGCCAGAGCCTGGGCATACAGGCTTTCTCCTGCAAGGGAGAAAGTTATATCTTTATCTATGTCTATGTCTATGTCTATGTCTATGTTTATATATCTATATAAAATTGGGTGTGATAGATACCTGTATCAGTTAGAGTACTTTCAGTTGCTTATAACTTAAAACTCAATTCCTATTGACTTGAACAATAATGGGTACTTTTTGGCTCTTATAACATGCGCATTTAGCCGGATTGAATTCATGTTTGGTTTGGTTCACTTGACCAAGGATGTCATTAAGGATCTTGTTTCTTTTTGTCTCTCATCTTTGCCTTCCACAGCATCAACTTTATTCTAGAACTGGTATATTCTCATGTGTGAAAGAAGCTTCATTCCTCATTTTCCTTCTCCATGAGCTTGTTAAGAGCAGAGAAGCTTCTTTCTACAAAGCAAGGAGCAAACCTCTCATCTTACATATTTGGCTTGATTTGAGAATGTATCTATCTCTGAACCATTAAATGCAGCCAGGGATTAGGATGATTGGGTTACGCCTGAGCCTAATACCCTCTCAAATGAAAATTGGGGAAGTTACCAAGGAAAAGAAAAATGCTTGTTGGAGAAGCAAGCACAAGTTCTCCAAGAGCTCTTTTCTCTATTGGTATGTACAAAGGCTGAGGGAGAACAGAGCAGGGTCAAATCATGGAAGTACCTATAGAGGTATGAGTAATTCATTGGAGCTGGACCCTGAAGTCTGAGAAAGAGTTTCACAGGTGGAGGATGGGGAATGTGGAGGAGTAGAAGCTGCTATATGAGGAGTACAAACAGGACATATTGGTTCAGAGGCAGTGGCTGAAGTGCAGGTATCTGGGTGTGTATGTGGAGATGGTGAGAGATGAAGCTGAAATTATGTTTGTGTTAGGGTCTGAAGGAGCTTGAGGGATTTACGAAGAAAATTAAACCTCATTACACAAGGAATAAGAAACATACTACAGTGTTTCTACTGCTGTAAAGAAAATGTCACAAATCCCAAAAAGGTAAGTATGGATGTGCAGCCAGAAATCACAGCCTGAACGGGACTTGGCATAGCATTTGCAGTTAATCAGTCACTTCATTTCCTATTGTCTTGAACTGATTGAGCACCCCAGGCAAGGTCGGGCAAACCCATCCTGAGCAAAGGAAAAAGTTTCCCTTCAAAACTAATTGTGGGTTTCTTCAGCTGTATTTCTACTCCCCCTGCTGAGGCATTTCTAGATTGATTTTTATAGCCATATTGAGGAGGTCCTCTTGGGATTTCCCCCTGAATTCAATGAAAGAAAGCTTGGCCTCCAACTCTATAACCTTTGTATATGTCTGGGACCTTAGGAAATGAAGAAGTTTGGCTGATGGAAAAAAGAATTTGAAGTGTTTATTTTATTATTTGTTTTTTTGGTCAGGGTTCCTGGTTAGGGTGTTTGTGTTGAGGAATCTTTAAAGCTGGCAAATGGAAGAAACTAGGCCACTCCAAGCCACTACCACTCCTTGGTCCTAGTAAATTAAATAGCTTGGAGTTCTAGGAAACCCATACTACACCAAGGTATTTAGGACAGTGTGTGATGCAGTTATTATCTATGTATATGATAAATGAGGAGGCCTAGATATGAAAGCAATTCTCTAGTTCATGGTATCAGTTTGGAAACAGTGGCCAAAGAAGAATTGTGCTTACTTCAGAGTCTGTCTCTTAGAGCCTTGGTGTCTTCCATCCTTTGGAGGCTAAACATCTCTGGGAAACTGAGGCAGCATATTGCACTTGGTAGCCATTCCCCTGATCCATGTCTTTAGGCTCTTGGTGGAATTTTGCAAGACTCATACCTTTGAGGCTTTCTTATAAGCTCTTCTGGTTGGTTGTCATCCTATCCAGGCTCTGTGAACCTATTTTGGTTCTCTCATTCTTCCCTTTTCTGTCCTTGGCAACAGACTTTTGCAGAAATATATATTTTTTCATTTTCCTACTCTGATAATATATCCTGGTTTCTCTCTAAACCTAGATCTCCATTCTGTCCACCCTTCTTCCCTCTTACTCCCTCACAACTCCATCATCTGTGTTCTGTTTTATTATTCTTTCTCTTTTCCTAGTATCACTTTATTGCTTGCTCCCAGTATAGCAGAGATCCATATCCTCTGCAGGGGCTCACATGACATATTTTTGTACTAATTACAACTGCTACTTTGCCTGGATGGGTTCCTTATCTTTCCTATGGACTGTAAAGTACAATGGACTCCAACCTTGAGTTTAGCACATATTATTTTCCATAGGGCATATTTTATTTGTAATATTTCCTGGGGAGTTGTGGGAGTACCCTGCACAATGCCTCCTCTGTCATTGAGGTGTAGGACACTGACCTGGATTCAAGTACCAGTTCTAGCACTCCCTATGTGATCTGCCTAAGCATTCATAATGCAGAATATGATTTTTATTTCCCTTATGTCTTCTATACTCCTACCCACCCTTCCATACTGTGCACTGCTGGGGATGGGAATCTGAAAACTACATTTCCCAGGCTCTCTTGCCAGCTGGCTTCCTGTTGGCATCTGCCAGTAGGAGGCACTGATAAGAGATCAATAGATGGAAAGAATAAAGGAGCTTGTGGCTTCAGGCTCACTCAGTCTGGCTATTGCTGGGAGTGGTTGATGATTCTTGACTCCAGGCAAAACATCACTGTTTCATTGTTCCAAGCCTTAGTTGAGGAACTCCCTCAGAGTGGGTCCAAGACTGTGGTGGCATCTCCCATTGTGCCACAGCAGGGCAGGCTCCTGGGCCTCATTCAGTTTAGGGTCATTATCAGTGTCTGGGTCTCACCCCATTTCCTTTTGTAAATTCAGTCCCCCTTCATTCACTTCATTGCACTTCTGCAGCCTTCAGTACCCTTTAAATAAATTCCCTGAATTAAATTCCCCCAGTTTGAAACACCTAGAAAGGGTTTTGTTTTTCTGACTGGACACACCAAAATACAACATGACAAAATCAAAGACAAAACAGTGTTGCTGTTTTCCTTTTGTTTATAGTAGGTTTGATTATCAATTAAAGGAAACCTTTTTCTAAAACTCCATACACAGAACAACTGTATAGGTGTTACAGACATAATCAGCAATATTTCAGATGTCAGAAAAATAAAATGCCTTGGATCAAGATCAAGAGTAAATCATTTAATAACAAAAATCTGACAGGTTAGAGGGAAATACCAGAACACTACACCTAGCATCAAAATTCATGGATTCTACTTCTGCATTCTTACTAGCCATGTAGCTATGGGCAATTTTTGTAATCTTCTTGAGCCTACATTTCCATACTTGTAAAATGGTGGCCTTAATAGCCACATTAACTTACATGGTAATAATGAAGATCAAATGAGAAATGTGTGTGAAAATATTATATAAACTTCATATTGTTATAAAGATATGGGAAATATTAAAGAAGTCTGGGTTCCTGCCCTCAGGTAGCTAAACTAGTTGGTGATTTTATAATCTGTTATACAATTATAGGTATTGAAATATTTGAGAGCTCAGTACATGAAAAGTGACTCTATACAAAGATTAAGGCAGCACATGATATCTGATTCTTCTTTCATTTGGGGCAAATTGGCTGGAAACCCCTTGTCCTTTTAGATCCTCAGTTTCTTTATCTGTAACTAGGGACCAGAATGATGACCTGCCTCCTGAATGTGTTGAATGAATTAACTGCTTATGACTGAATAACATCCTCCATACAAGCATGTAAATGCCAAGTGTTCTCACTGATAATAAAGCAGATACTTTCTTGGAGTTGTCATGAGGATTAATGACTTAATTGCTCTAATATTCCTAGATGAAAAGTGCTGTAAAACTTTGAAGAGGCCTATTATTAAACAGCTTCTGCTTTGTTTCCTGAAAGAGCAAATAAGACAATGCTGATGTGCACATGCCTCTGCAAATCTTTCCACCTGCTTTTAGAACAGCAGGAATTTAGACACAAAACAATGTGGTTGAGAAGGAGACCTGTAACAGAGTAATTAGGAATTTGTGACTTTTGTTCTGGATTTAGTTCAAGATGATTTCTTCAATGTTGCAAACAAATATCATAACTGGGAATTAACCAGTGGGAAAACTTTCCTACTAATGAGGGCAAAGTCTAGTCTTTATAACTGCAAATTTAACCATCCCTGTGACTCTCTACTTTCCTACACTCCAGCCACACCAATTTCCTGTCTTTTCCTTCCACTCTCCAAGATCTTCCTTTGCCTCTGGGCTTTGGCATTACTAGTCCTAGCTTTTCAAATGGCTGGGCATGGCTCACTTTAAAAAAGAACAACAATTTATTAAAGTATATCACTCATACACGAACATACATAAACTATAAGTGTTCAGTAAACATCGTGAACTTACAAAACAAACATGCATAACATCATCAGGGCTCCCACGCATCCCCCCACCAAACACCCTGCATTGTTGTGAAACATTTGTTAACAAATCATGAAAGAGCATCGTCAAAGTATTACTATTAACTATAGTCCGTATCTTCCTCCCCTATACATTTTTTTAAAGGATTTAATTTATTTATTTACTTTTATCCATTTTAAACACCCCCCCACCCCCATTTTTGCTGTTTCTGTGCCCATTCACTGGGCGATTCTGTGTGTCTGTTTCCTGCCCTCTCTTCTCATCCTTCTCCTCATATCATCACTGGGATTCGATCCTCGGATTCTCTGACGTGGGAGAGAGGCATCCTACCGCTTGCGCTACCTTAGCTCCTGGTTTCTTGGTGCCTCTCGCCTTGGCTCTCCCTTGTGTCAGTCTCTTGTTACACCCTCATCTTGCTGAGTGGCTCGCAGGGCCTGGTGGCGCACCCGTGCACGGGGCCTGGTGGCACACCTACTTGTGGGACCTGACCGCTCGTCTGCTCGTGGGGACTGGTGGTTCACCTGCTTGCGGGGCCTGACAGCTCACCTGCACATGGGGCCTGGTGGCCCACGCACCTTCTATATTTTTCTATTTTTAATTTTTACCAGGAGGTCCCAGGGATCGAACCTGGGTCCCTCCATAGGGGAAATGGACACCCAACCACCCGAGCCACATCTGCCCCCCTGTTATATCTCTTAAGGTTGACCAAAGACACCCAAAGTTACAGTATTTTCCCATACAGGATGGTCATATAATAAATCAAGCATTCTAAAAACCAGACCTAGGGAGAAAAACTAGGTCTGGGGACACATGCATGGTTTCTAATATAGTGAATGTTTAGCCTACCTTGATTATCACAAATCAGGTCAGCGAGAATATTCGCACATGGCTCACTTTTCCCTTCCAAATCTCAGATCATTTTCCCTTCTCAGAGATATCTTTGATGACCACTTTCTCAAGGCTGTCCCTTATCACCAACCCAGTTCCTTTCTGTCACACCAACATTTTAATTGGCATTGAGATTTATTGGTAAATCAGTTTATCTTATTTACTTGTTTAATTACATAATGTCTGTCTCCCTCCACTGCATTCTGAACACGTGGTGTCGTGGGCTGTGTCTGCTTTATTCTCTGCTTTTCCCCACTTTTTAGCACATAGTAGTTGTTCAGTGGAATTTGCTGAATGAATAGACTATTTATACTATTTTTGCCTTGGTCAAAATTGTCCAACTGGCCATCAGTAAAGTAGGTTAATTTTGAACTATCTATATAGAGGCTTGGGGTGAAAAGCTTCCTTTTGGCAAAGTTTCTATCAAATCATGAATGTCTAAGCAATTAGATAAAAGAATAAAAGATGATACTGAATTTGATAATATGAGACTTAAAATCTCTTTGCCCAACCTAAAGGGTGTGTTGTTGACCTTTTGTTTTCCCAGCACTTGATTTTGTGATTATTCTCTCTGGGAATTTTGGTCCTTGAGAAATGCAAAAACTAGGGTATATTAGTGTCCTAGATCAGTGATCAGTTGGCAAAGTAAGAACTGCAGTTAACTGCCTGTTTTTGTAAATAAATTTTTATTGGAATATAGCTTTGTTCATTCCTATGTATCGTTTATAGCTGTTTATGAGCTGCAGTGGCAGAATTGAACCCACGAAGCCAAACATATTTCCTATCCGGCCTTTACAGGACTGTAAAGTGCTGACTCCTGTCCTAGCACTTTGTTTTCCCAACTCTTTGAGAGCTTGAAAAAGTTACAAGCCCTGTCAAGTATGTAAATTTGATCCAAGGAAGTGTCAGTAGCAGGTTCTCTGTGACGGAGTTCTGTGCTATAATTTTCTGCACTGTTAAGAACAAGGAGGTAAATAAACATTAAAAAAAAACTAAGCTAGCAAGCCAGAAAACCCTCTTTAAGATATCCTCAGGGTACACTTGGAGAGTTTCATTGCAAAAGGAACTTTGAGTAAATGAAATGCTGTAATTGTGCTTTGGTGACAACTTTTATTTATAGGAAGGAGACCACTTTATCATCATGCAGATTGGAGTCTCTGTTTTTAGATTGGAGAATTCAAAGAAGAGAGGGGAAGAGGGTGGCACACTTTTAATAACAAAGCAATTTGTTAATTATAGCAAAAAATGTATTTATTATGGTGTGTCTACTATGTAAGCCATGGATTGGGCTAGGTCATGTGCTATGTCTTATTCTTATAGCAACCTCCAGAGCAGGACTTATCTCAGTTTTACAGAGAAAAGCTCCTGGACCCAGAGGACTTGAGTAACTTGTCAAGGTCCCATAGGAGGTAAGAGGTGGCATCTAGAATCCATGTCTATTTGCTCTTTCCCAGGAGAGGAACAATGAGAGAAATAGGGGCTGTACTTTAAAAACAAAAAAAGGCAGAACGTCCCCCCAAAAGAAAACGTTAATTATCATATCCTTCCCTTGCGAGTGACCCCAAACTAGGTTTCCCAGGCGTGTGTCACTGAGTCTCTTTGGCTTTAAGCAAGAAAGGCAAACCAACCTTCCCCACTGGGTTCCCAAATCTTTCATTTGGAGAAGTACAGTGCTGCTTTGATAGAAGGGGGACAAGAACCAGAAGAGAGAAGTGCTTTCTCTAGCACTTACCTGTAAATTTGAAATGCCTTTTGCAAAGTTGGCTTCCTGCAAGTTTTTAAGGTGAAACACACTTTCCTTTGCATTTTCTTTGCAAAGACAGCTTTTGAGAAAAGTCTCCTTTCAAGCATTCCATGACTTTGGTCAAAGAGGCAGGAACGAGGTATTAAAGATTTCAGCACTGTCACAAGCTTTAGCCAATACGAGTGCTTCTGTCATTCACAGGAGGGCTTGCTCAATATTTCTTGTGTCCCTTGCTTTCACCCTGGCAGCTTCTAAGTCTCAGGAAACTTGGGGATTTTCCTTTATCATTTTATTTCCTCCTCAAAGTGTATATATTTATGGGGCGACTACTGAGGTAGAGGTGGGGAGACTGCCGAGGAGAAGATTGAGGAGACCCTTCTTTTCATTTGAAAAGAACAAGGGTTGAACAATTTTTGTGCCTTTTTGGTTACTCTTTATTAAATTTTAAATGAAAATATTAGCAATTTGTTCAGCCTTTCCCCCCTTGCTAATATATTTAAAAGGATTCAATTAAGATTTTCTAATGTGTCCAAAGAGCTAAACTGTCCTATGGTATTAGAAAAATATTACACATATAAATAAAATACGTCAAAGCATTAAAAAGCTATTACACACACTGAACATAAAATGGCAGAATAATGATGGATCCCGCCATGCAGGAAACATATTCAAAAATATTATCTTCCTGGTAATGAAATGCCATCCGTTTCATTTTAAGCTAAATATGTTAGACATATCAGTGGAGTCTGTGCTGACACAGCAGTGAGTTGAAATTGAAAATCTGAAATTATATATATGATTGGACACAGTGTTAAAGTAATTTATAGGAAAAACCACGAATGTGCTGGGTCTGCACCTTCTGGTGAACTCATTTTATAGAATCAGATAGAGGAAAACTCTACCATTTCTAATGTGCAGTTAGAATGGCAGCCCGCCAGGGCTCCAATATATTCAGTATAAAAAAGGAGACGACAGACAGAGACGGGAAGAGGG